>VUQH01046611.1:8834-19891 GCA_015106775.1 Etroplus canarensis
AAAAAAAAAGAAAAAAAAAAAAAACACAAAAACCCCAAAAAAAAAATAAAAAAAAAAAAAAAAAAAAAAAAAAAAGCAAGACGGAAACAAAGACAGGTGACAGCCCTACTAATCAGAGCAGTCCTGCAGTACTTTGATCCAGAAAATGAACAGCTGTATACAAGAACAGGCATGTGGACATTGACCTGTCACGCAAAGAAGCCTCACGGTGCCGACACTGGTCGAGTCAGCTACTCTGGGTAAACTAATCTGGTATCCTGTATGCAGAGTTATGCATGGTACCATTTTTGTGGCATTTAAATTAAGATTCTGTTGGTGCTCAATCTTAACAGCCATTTCTTTTAGTGTATTAGAGTCGTCAGTTAGTCAAATTTTATTTTAATTACTCTTGTTTAATCAACTAGGAAATCAGACCCACACCTCCACATAGTAATGTAGGGAATAATCTAGTTGGTATATAAAGATTTGAAGCTCTCTTTAGTTTTATAAAGTATTTCCATAGCTTTAAAAATCTCTTGAGCTTTCCAACATGATTTGATGTTGAAATGGAATGTCTGAAAAATTTCTGGGCTTGAGAACTGACTGAATTCATCATGATTTTGACAGTATAGTATGTGGTTAAAGGCAAAACTATAGCTCCATATTACTTTTACCCCCATGAACTGATAACTTGACTGAAATCCTACTTTTAGGACTCAGAATAATAAATTAGATGATTGTATGCTTCAGACAGTTGACAGTGGATATTTTGCTAACCAGAAGGAGACCCAAAGCATTATTAAACATGGTAAGTTCTGAAATAGGTTATAACTGAGGCCAAAGTAGGGATGTTCCTGGTGACTAAACAACGTCACATATAAACTGGATTAATGTTTATTCTGAATAAGGAATAAAAATGGACAAACCTTTAAAAGTTTACAGTTCAAATTCTCTTAACACTGCATTGATGTACAAGCACAAAATGACCCACATCTAAATATGACAAAAGATATCCCCTCTGCCCTGTAAAAAGAATAGGATTAATAAGCTAAAGTGTCCATTTCATTCCAATGTTTTTTCTTATTATGGAAATTTTTTGGTTGTTAATTTAAAAAAAAACTGTAAATAACCAAAATACTACGGCAGCTCTGGCCAATATCATGAAGAAACTAACTTGCATAGAAGACGTATACATATGTTATACCTGGGTGATAATAGAAGACTTGAGAGGACGGATCTTGGTCCAGGCGTTGGAAGTTTCCTGGGTCCCCTCAGGTAAGGCCGCCTTCTCGGGCAGAGGTGGGAAAGCTTCCTTGTAGGTAGGGAGGGCCTCCTCATCCTCTCCAGCACTGGGTCCTGCCACAGCAGCTGAACACACGGCACAGACAGACACACCACGAGTCCACTTATGGCACCGTTTGCATTTTACAAGTCAGTCAGTCTTATACATCCAAATACTCACCACCACTCTGCTCTGGCAAGAGCCCACTGCGGTGCTCATTGAAGCTTTCCTGCGTAAGTACAGCGACTGAGCTCATGGTCAAAATCCCACGTTAACACAGAGTCCGAGTGTGCCACTAAAAGGAGAGCTTACGTTATCTTCACAAGCTTAGCAGCAAGCAAAGTAGAACATTTACAATATCTTAAGGGGACCCATTATGCTCATTTCCAGCTCCACATTTTATTCTTTGACTCTAGCAGAGGAGCTTTGCATGATTCGCAGCTCAAAATATTCATGTCTTATACTGAGCTTTGAGGCAGCCCCTCAGTTCATCCACTGTCTGAAATAAGCCATTTTAGCAGCACTGACATATAGAGCCAAGAGTAGGGAAAAAAAAGGAAGCTAAGCTTTATGATTCCAGGGATTACTCGAACATACATTGATGGCCATTTTTAATATGATCAACTACTGGAACAGTGTGCATGAGACAAAAGGAAAAGCATAATAAGTCCCCACTAAAGTGCTTTTAGTAAAGAAAAAAAATGGTTATCAATGAGAGGCGGGGTTCAGCATGAGCACAATCTATTGACAAAGTAGTGCAGAACTTCCTGCTTTGTGCGTGTCCACATGTGCCTGGTCTAGTTTGTAAAAATCAGGGATGCACCAGTCCGATATTTGAAACATGTGTGACAACATGCCAATCCATTTAATTCAGCTCCATGTTCTGCGCTTACAGCGCAGGGGAGCTAACGTAGCGTGGAGTAAGCCGACAGTGAAGGATCATCAGTTTGGAGGCATTTCATGCCCGCCATGCCAACAGCTTTTTACTTAAACAGCACACCGTGGTCACGTGAGCCAATGCAACTGAAAAGCTCTGGTGAGTTGATCCTTCGGCTGCTCTCACTCGTTCTCATCAGTCAGAGACATAAAGCTAAAAGATAAGATGTTGTTCAGTGCGTTGGGAAGCTTTTATTACATTTATTTCACTTCACCCATCAGCTCCACATGCAACGTGTGCGGAGACAAAAAAGAGAAACCAGAGGTACTATAAAGGGCATGCAGCAGCCTAGCAGCGAGCTGCCTGCTCTGGAGGTCACATCATTCTCACTGCGACCTTCTCCTGAATGCTAGCTATCGCTGCTCAAACCCAAAAAAAAAACAAAACTCCACATCAGCGCTATTCTACGAGTAGAAGTTGAAACTTCAGCCGTCGATGCACCTCATCCATATTAACCCAGGAAGCCTCGGCTGCTCCCGGCTGCGGAGATTTTAGGCTGGATTTCCTTCCATTGTGGGTGGGGCTCGTGCCTCCACCCGGACTCAGACCAGAGATCTGTCGCTTGCAAGGCAAATGTGCAAACCCCTACACCATCACTGAAATGGCGGTTAAAAAAAAAAACCAGATGAAATCATACATGCACATCTTCACCCTGCCAGGTCACAAAAAAAAAAAAAGCAAGAGGTGCACCACAAGCCAAAACTACAAAGCACTACTCACATCATCACTTATATGCTGCTGCTTGCATGAGCAGCAATGGCAGGAATAAATCGAGCTCAGTGACTCATAAACTGAAATTAGAACACTATACGTAGATTGATACACATTTTTTTTCTGAGAACTTGTCATTGCGTTCATCTTGGGCTTGGTGTCACTTAATATTGTATTAACGAACAAACTCATTACATTTATAGTTCACATTTTATTGAAAGCAGGGTTTAGGTCGAGCCAGATGAAGTCTCGTCTTACAGTGAGAAATACAGCTTACTCATTTAACCCCATATCTGCAGGCACCCGAAGCCAAGGTATCATTACTGTATCAGAAACGTTAACGGTGGATCGTTGCAGCTCCAGTAAAAACTCAGCCGGGAAACGATAAGACAGCACATTTGCCTAGACATCGAAATGCACGAGTCCAAATCTTTAGTAAGCTGAAGTCACACGGGACTTATGATACCTGTAACCACTCTTCGGATTTAACCAGCGAGTTTGCCCTGTGTGTTTGCACACCAGCACTGCCAGAAGACAGGTATGACGGGTTCCTCTTAAATAAGAAATCGTGTTCTGCATGCTGGTCATAATAGCGAGGCCCATGCTCAAAGCGTCACAAGCATGTTTTAATGTCCTAAACAAGGTCATCCTTAGTGGACTTTGGGATTTTCACCTTTATCTAATCTACATTTATCAGAGAGAGCCAAGCATGGCACACAGTAATCAATCGTCACATTCACACATCAGCACTTTGTTAATATATGCGGAGACTGAGCAGTGACTAACTGAAGAGTTTAAACCTTAGCACCGCAAAGAAAAGCTCTGGTGTGGACAGGGCTGCAGCTACAGGACGTTTTGTCTTTCAGCAGGAATCCTGTTCAACTCTCTTGTCCAGCGCTATTCTAAGAAATGAAGCTAAGTGACAAGGCTGCAAGGTTAAGAGGATTTTACCCCACTGACCCCTCTGCATGTCCACGTTGGACAGGATTAAAGCAAAAATCCACCAACAGAAAACTCAGTAGCCCTGTCTAGGATCTTTGAACCAATAATTCTTTCCATGAAAGAAACCGCACAGCCAATCCGCTTATCTATGACATTTATGGGGAAAAAAAAACAAAAACAACCTTGATATTTTGGATTTCTGCCGATAGAGTTACAGTGACAATCAGCATGCTTCTGTTTCACCATCAAGGATGAAACTCGAAATTTGCAGAAGATGCCGCTTTGTTTGTTTGCTTGTTTTTTTTTACTTTTACTTTGTAGAGAAACTTAAATTCTGGCCAACACACAGAGGGATGTGAGTTTGTTCAGTGAGGATTTTATAGACCAAGTGTGAGCGAATCTCATCTGGAAGGTGTGAAAAGAACTTCCTCGCATCGTATTCAGCACAGCAGTCCTTTTAACAGGTTCCAGAGTACACCCATGAAGTGGGGCCTCTTCCTTGTCGGGCTTCATAAACTTACCCTGGCCAGTGCTTATTAGCATTGCCCTAAACTAATCTTTACGGTTCTCATCTAGGCTTTTGTTATTAAAATTGATTTTATTTTGAAGCTACTGTTATGCAACTTTGGCAAAGTTACACTGTAAGCCTGAATCGAAGGTCACTGACGATTGGAAGAAAAAGCAGAACGATAATGTACGTGCTCATCCAGCTCAAGCTCCATCACAATTCACATGTTACTGTAAGGTGTGAAGTACGGAGAAAGCGACTGGTTGGCTATATTACACATACCAATAAGAAATATAATCCTCCTAACCTATCCTGACACATTATGCTTTAAATAAATATAACGATGGCATTTTACAAACATTACAATGTAGCAACCTCCTGGGGGAAACAAGGGAGCAGCCAAAGGTGTATCCAGACCGACACTCTTAGGAAGTAGCAACTCTTGTCGTTTAATGCACGCTTTTACATTTTCACAAATGTCACCTTGATTTTGAGCCAACTTGGGTGAAGATCCATTAAGTTATAATTGTGTGCAAATTTCTCGAATATCTGACCAATACTCTAGGAGTAGGGATTCTTGCGGACAGTTAAGACGATGGAGCTCATCTGTCCTTCGGGCGGTTGAGCTAATAAAGCCACCAGCCTATCCTAGCCGTCGCTGGGCAAGAGACGGGACACATCCTGGACAGGTCGCCAGTCCATCACAGAAGTAACAGGAAGCCACTCCAACAATAAAAACAGACCAAGCTAAAAATTTTGGCCATTTTATTAACTTTCCTAAAATGTGCACTGCAAATTGTTATGCGGTCTCTTAATAGTCATCTACAGACTTTTGGTCACTTGGGCATTTTGGTGGCATGTTTTGTACAACATTTTCTCCTTTACCACTTTTAACCAAGTTTTAAATGATTGTAGAGGTTTTGCAATGGACAACTCTATGAATCTCAGATTTAGCTTGCTTTCTTGAATAATTTTCCACAAAGCACTTTGTGACTTCTGCCTGTGACATCACTATAAAGTACTGCTTGCGTCCTTATGCATCTACCCCTTTAAGAATAGTTCATTTATAACAGTACATGTTTAAAACGATGCTCTAAGTCAAGATGTGCTTCTGCAACTGTCCAGAATCAGTTTTGGAGACCAAAATGCTGCTAAATGTGTAAAATTAGTGCTGATACAAAAGCTTTCAAAACTTACCAGCTAAATGGTCAGTTACCAGATAATCCGTCCTGTAAAGATGTAAATTCCCGTCAGCCTGCCAGCTTTTGCCTAAAGAGCAGAAAAAAATAACTGCTGAGAAGTATGAAACCTCAGATCAAAACCACACAAAGAAAACCAGTTTCTCAGATGAGCTGATGTGTGTAAGGCTTACATGATGACTCCTTACATTTTAAAAAGAGGGGGGGGTAAAAGTCATACTTGACAGAAGTGGCCCTTGCTCGGGCCTAACCTCACATTTTGTTATAGTCCTGGTTCTGATGAGCACAGCTGGAAATATACTGCCAAGCCACAACTGAAACCAAATAAATTAGGGAGTGTTCAGATAAAGCAGATGCCAAGAAGTGCATTACTGAACGCCAGTAAAGCACGGCCGCCTCTGGAGCTCGACTTCCCTGACAAGCATCTGGCTCCTATAATCGGGACGCTGCTTCGTCATACAAACAAGACAGAGCTGGCAAGTGATGAAGCTGCTGTGGGCGAGCCATGTACACTGGCTATTGTTTCCTCATGTAAGAGATATTTAAAAATCACACAGCAAATGGTTCTTATTAAAAGGATCTTATTTGGCACGGCTGTGCTGAAGGCGTAAGAAAATCTGGGCTCGTTTCAATAGTTTGGTGTCACCAATTTCCCCCCCTCTTATGCCAACACCCTCAAACACTGGTCAAATTTTCCAGTGAGGTGTGGAAAGGACTTATTTTAATACATCACCAACTGGTGTCAGGAGCAGCTTTCTAATTTCCCCCATTTTTAATATCTGGAATAACTGTGCTGGCACAAGTGACAACATGCGGCCCGTTCCCGGTAATATTACTAAAGCGACTGGTGACAGATGGGCCCACTTAACACCTTATGTTTTTACTTAAAAAAACAAATCCCTGTCCTGACAGGAGTTTAAGTCCAGATGCAGAGGTTCGAGTGCTCTTAAGAGGAATGAAGAAAAGCAATGAGATTTCTTTGCTTCAGCTAACAAGAAACACACTTCACTAAAAGTAATACCAGCATAAGACAGTCAGGGCACAGAATAAAGTTGACAGTCGTCACAAAGGAAATGGAGCGACATATTAGGACAGCGCTGGGAGAATTATCCTTTACCAGAGGAAGGCACCTCAACTGTAGGAGTGCACAAGGCAAGAGAGACTAACTGTAATGATCTGTGTCAAACATGAAGTCTCAGCTTCTGCCTGTCCAGTCTGAGTTTTCAAACAAACTGTCGGCATTGGTTCCAAAAATCCAGACAGTACATATAAGATGGGCGTAATCACTATGACACCCATTGGTCTGTGAAGTCCCATTTTGAAGCCTCCAGCAGATTGTTCTCACGGTCACCACCTTGGTGTTCAGAAACCTGATTTGAGAAGTGACGGGTAGATCTGACTGTGATAAGCCAGGCTCATTCGCTAACGATCTGTTAATTATAAGTCATTCACCAATGAGCATAACCTGGATAATACTGACGCGTATAGCGCATTTAAGCTTCTGCATTAAAATAACGCCACAGGTACCAGCAAACCCTACACTGTAACCTGGTGTGTACCTACCAAGAAATGTAACTACACATCATTTTTTCTGATGCATTGCAGACTACTACTTCTGCTACCATTTTTCAAATTGGCTGAAAGAACAGACCCACTTGGAGAGAAACTCCACTCTTAACTAGTGTTTTGGTGGAGAAATTGCAGAGCAAGGGAGACACACCACACACACCCAAGTATAAATGCTGGACTCTGTTGGCCATTTGTGTAGGGTACCATGTCGGCTTCACATAGAATTCACCGTAGCGGCATAAATTAAGCTTTACACAGGCGTTATCAGAGTCTGAGTCCACAAGGGTCCACTTGGGTCTGAATGATATGAATCTCAGACAGTGAGCGTGAGGGTTTGTGCAGACATGTGACCACGGGGACTCATCAGGGGAGACTTTACCAACTGCACATGCACCCCAAGCAATGGACCTCAAAGTATAATAAGAATGAGGACTAGGCTGCGGTGTCTCCAGCCGTCCTTGTCCATAGCAGAGTATAACTAAGGCCATAACTTATGAAATGGACTTCATGTTCTATCCTGTGACAGAAAACTAGAAAGCGAGCCCTTAAAGTCACCAGGAGAGCGTTTAGTGATGTCAGAGAGAAAGGGCACCAAGGGACGCATTCCTATAGACTTCTATGCAACTGGAAGTGTTTCTTTTCCTTTTACAACTGCAAATGTCCCCAAAGAGCAGGTTGAAGGTGCTTCTGTGGTGGCTCCCCATTTTATATCTTCAAGCTGCACCCATCTTTTGTGCCATACACAGGCAGGTATAGGACCAGCCACTATGCACTGTGGAGGACACTCAACAGACGCAGCAGGATTCATGACAATCCTTTTATTTGCTTGCTCGCCACGGATGAGATGCCAGTATATCTCCTCCCTTGCATACATACTTACCCACAAAGCATAAATGGCCTTTTGAGTTAATTTTCTACAAACAGCCACTCCAGCACTGAAGCACAAGAGTGTTTTGACACAACTTCACCAACTACCACAAGTATAAAGCCCCAAGAAGTCTGAGGTCCAGAAACAGAGTCATGACAACCCAGATGGAGGCCACATCCTCACGCGTGTCGGTGAAGCAATAAGAGCGCTTCAAACCGAAATCACTGCTGGAGCTTCTCCCAAAAGAGTTACAGCACTGCGAGTCCAGCTTCTGCCGCTTTCCCCCTCCTGGACATCAGCTCCATTTCACTTTTATTACCTAATCCGCTCAGCATTATTAAAGCACACACCATAACTGAGGGTCTCCCAGCAGAAGCTGGGCCACTTGATCGTGGCCTAGTGCACTACCACAAGTGTTTTATTCATTTTCGGCCAAAAAAAAAAAAAAAGTGGATAAAAGAAGGCGTGTTTCACTCAACCTTGAAGCCAGAAAGCAAAATATAAGCGTCAGCTGAGATACCCCAGAGGATTAACCACCGTGCCACGGGTGCAGCTCCGGCAAGCAATAAACAGCTTAATTACAAGTTAAAACCAACGTATCAGAGCTCAGACAAATGTAAGGTTTTGTACACATTACAGCCAATCTGTTAACAAGTTAACACTGCTAGTTAAACTCCCATTAGCTGCAGCATGACAACCTTCCAGCCTTTATGACATTATGCCCCAATCCCTGATTAAGGACTTAAGTAGCTGTTAGTGCGAGTGCCAGCTAACACGATATCAAGTTAACGAAAAGCTGACAGCTGCCAGCGAGACACTACAGTTTAATGCTAGCTGCCATTATCCGGCTAACCTCGGTCAACCATAAAAATGTGCTGAGATCGGGACAAACTAACGCCGGCCCTGCTGACGGGCACCCTGTAACTGTACTGAAGCGGGACATCCTCTCCCCCCCTACTCCACCGGGCTGATCGGTGACTCGTGGATTACCCGCCCGGAACGCTTTAGCCGGTTAGCAAACTTGCTACAAAAACTTTGAATGCGGCGTGTGACACGTAGCCCCCTCGGCTAACGGTGAAGTTAGCGCAACGAGACCCACACAGAAGTTGAGGCTGCCGGGCTCAGCCAGCTAATGACAGCGAGAGAACGGCGAATTCCCCGCCAAACCGCCGCAGGACCCCCGGGCACCCTCGCACGCGGAGGCGCCGTCGGGTTCCCGTGAATTAGCCGACAGAGTCGAGCTGGTTAGAACTAGTTGAACTGGGAGCCTCGGCTAGCGCGCTAACGCTAGCTTAGAACACAGTCGGGTCGCATTAGCTGGCTAAGTCCACGTAGGCACAGCTGAGCAGGCGAGAAATGACACGGAGTCAGGCCGAGAACACGCTGTAACAACCCGGCCCCGCCGGCGAGCCGCTCCCCGCCAGAACGAGCGCGGCTTCCGCCCCCCACCCCGCGGAAGACAGAACAGGGACCGAGCGGAGGAGGACACTGAGAAGAACTTACTTATTTTTATGTTCTCGTCTGCCCTGAAGGTGCAGAAGCTGAGATGAAATTCCACTGGCGAGAAGGTGGGATCGAAGCCGGACGGATATATACCAGAACCGCCCACCAATCACGTCCTCCTACGTCACTGCGGAGAGTCCGGTTACAAATAACTTCTTTTCATTTGTGAACTTTGATCACACTGGAAATCATTAAAGCTGCGCTCTGCGCACAGCGCAAAGTCACGTTCAAGTAAAATATGTTTTTCTTTTCTCAGTCATACTGTGCTGTGCAATAGTCTTGAGCAGAGTTTGCGCAGTTCAACATGACCGCCTTTATTCTCCCACACAGCCTGAACTCTCCCAGCCAGGCTTTCTTTACTTCAGGAACAGTTCTCCAGTTCAGTTTCATTTATTTACTTTCAGTTCACAACAAAAGTCACCTCACTGTAAGGTGTAGACCCTGCAGTATTAGAGAGAAAACCACAACAATCAGAGGACCGCCTATGAGCAAGCACTTGGCAACTGTGGGAAGGAAGAACTCGCTTTTAACGGGAAGAGGCCTCTGGCAGAACCAGGCCCAGGGAAGGGCAGCCATCTGCCTCGACCAGTTGGGGGTGAGGTGAAAGGAATCTTGTTGTGGACATGAGAAGGACAAAACACCGATGACCCCTGTTTCCATCAATGGGGTCTCTGTGGGTCCGAGACAGTGGAGGACTACAAATACCTCTGTGTTGACATTGACAATAAACTGGACTTCATTAAACGCACAGGTGCCTTCTACAAGGAGGGCCAGAGCCGTTTCTATTTTCTGAGATGACTCAGGTCCTTCAGTGTCTGCCAGATGAATGTTTTATGAGCCTGCGGTAGCCAGTGCCATCCTCAGCAAACTGATCCGCAAGGACAGTACCGTCGTGGGTGTGGAGCTGGACTCTCTGACAGTGGTGTCAGAGAGGAGGATGCTGTCCAAGTTAAGGACAATACTGGACAATCCATCACACCCTCTCCATGACAGACGCAAGAGCACGTTCAACAGCAGACTCATTCCATCACAGTGCTCCACAGAACGCCACAGGAAATCATTCCTACCTGTGACATCACACTCTAAAACTCCTCCCTGTGACTTCTTGGCCAGTTTGTACTGCATATATTATATATTGTATATAGTGTTTAACTTTGGAGTTATTTATGTTACGTATTTCAAAGAGGTAGTGAAGGTAAATGAGCTTAAATACTCCATCCAAAGCAACGGACAGAGCACAAGAGAGGTGAAGAAGAGAGTGCAGGCAGGGTGGAGTGGGTGGAGACGAGTGTCAGGGGTGCTTTGTGACAGAAGGATAGCAGCAAGAGTGAAAGGGAAGGTTTACAAGACGGTAGTGAGACCTGCTATGATGTATGGTTTGGAGACGGTGGCACTGACAAAAAGACAGGAGGTGGAGCTGGAGGTGGCAGAGCTGAAGATGTTGAGATTTTCACTGGGGGTCACCATGACTGACAGGATTAGAAATGGGCGCATCAGAGGGACAGCTCAGGTTGAGAAGCTTGGAGACAAAGTCAGAGAGGCAAGGCTGAGATGGTTTG
>VUQH01046617.1:0-12409 GCA_015106775.1 Etroplus canarensis
AGTTGGAAAAAGATAGTTTAAGGTATTTTTTCTACAGCTGAACATGGTAGTGGGTCACTTTTGACTCGCAAGACAACACAAGGGCTACACAAATGACCCCCTCGCACTCACCCTCACACACAAACCCAGGACTGCATAACACCACAAACCCTGTCTTTCTCTCTCCCCCTCACTCACTCACAAATGCGCACACTCACAATCTGCACTACCTCATCTGCTGCTACTGCACATCACTTCTTTTATTGTGCCTTCTTGTGTACTGTTTTTCACATTTTGTTTTTTTGCACTATGTTCATATGATCTTTGCATTGTTTACAACTATTGCACCATGTTGCACATGTTGCACTTTATTTATTTATTCTAAACTGTTCTCAGTATGTGTCATATGTCTATATGTTTATGTTGCACCAGGTCCCGGAGAAGCGCCATCTCATTTCATTATGTTCTGTGTCAGCTATATGTGGTTGAAATGAAAATAAAGAATCTTGAATCTTAAACTGTATGAAGCTGTGTCATTGCATTGATGTTAATCCCAGAGTTCATAGAAGGACTGCAGGTTTTAAACAAGTGATTGTGATAAAGCAGCAATGCTAGCATATTCAGATAGGACACAGAGTAAAGTTTGATGCATCTTCTGCCATTGCCTGTTGAGGAAAAAGGTTCTTGATTGTGGATTACACTCATAATTTCCCAATATTTGACATTTCCTGTGATTCCCTTAAAAGAATAATGGCTCTTTTTTAAAAAAAAGTTTTAGGATGTTAGAAAGGGATTAAGGATTTTACAAAGATGTCCAAGCAGCCTTTCACCTATGGCTATTGAATCTGAACTGTCTGGAAGATGCAATTTAAAGACTTAATGAATGCCTTTTCTTCAAAGAATACCAGGACACAGTTGGTATGATAGGTAGGAATTTTTCACTGTGGTTACATTTTGATTGACGTATGTGTTTGACATGCTAAGATTTATAATGGTGGCATGTGTGCAATGTAAAAGAATGGCTGTAATTATAAAAAGTCAAATGACAAATTCTGTATAAGTTTTAGAAAATACTTGCTGTAGTTTTAAGCTGCCTTATGTATTTGTTCAGCCAGGAACTTTCAACCTGTTCAGAGTGTACCTGCCTTGCGTCCAGTGTGAGCCAGGTTTGGCTCCAGTTTGATAGGCAGGTAAAGCAAATTAATAGATTGTTAGGTATTTAGTTTATGCTCAAATTAATCTAAGAGAGGACCATTATATGGTGAAAAGACCATCTTCTCCCAAAAGCCTCAACTTTAACACCAAGATATAACTACTTGGTTATCTCATCACTTTCTCCAAACAGGAATATCTCAGCATTCACTGGATATATTTTTGGAAAACTTTATTACAGATAATCTTAATTTTCACCTAGTGTAACCACTAAGGCAACATTTTCACTTACCTGTAAAAAACAGTCATCTACTTGATGGATCACCAAAGCTATTCTTTAAAATGGCAGAATCTGACTCCTTGTTTATGGTAGCTCTCAAAAGGATTTCCCATTTCCGCGCTATTAGATTTTTGACACCCAGTTACCCCTGGCTGCACCAGGTGTCAGTCAGAGAATGCAGTTCAGCATCTCTCTGTGACTCTGGTGAAAACTCTGGAAGCAAATTTTCAGGATATGCAGTGAAAGAGAAGCCTACTCATGAGACAGGGTGACTACAAAGTCAGTATCCGCTGAGTCATTACTGACTTACAGCAGCTTCCACAGTTTTGCTGTGATTATTATTGGGGAGGTATGGGAGGAATGGCCACAGAGTAATTTTAAACCACTGTGCAATTATGTAAATGGATTCATTGGACTGTCTCTTGCAGTTTAGTTCCAAGACGGTAGGTAATTTAGAGGAAGAAGTAGAAATGAGGAAGCAAAAGAAACAGATGATGTGAGGTGTAAGAAAATGGCTGGGTAGCAGCATTTACAGGAATTCATTCTCTGCATGTTACAAAATAAGAGATATTTCTCAAGTGCTTTTGTGAACATATAATTACTGTGAGGAGGAAAAGTGTTTCCTTTGAAACATGTTTATCAGTAAGAGATTGTTCTAGTCTTAAAATTTGGACACATTTTTATTGTATATTGGATTTCCAATACCAAATTACACCGACTCAGTGAACAGTCTGTGGCCATAACTGCTGTATGTTTTGAAAGCAGTCCTGCAGTCAAGATTGCTGACACAAACACTGCCCCCTGATGGTTGGAAGAGCACATGCTTTGTATTCACACACTGTCATGTCAGTTCTGTGCAAAAAAGTGAGCCAACCAGGCATCTTAGAAGGATATCAAGAACACTTATTTTTTGCATTTTTTTAATAATTATAATTCATGAACTTTTTAAATTCTGTACTACTTATAATGTAATTACACTATAGCTACACTGTAATTGTTGTAATTTGGACCTACAGCTAATGTTTTTTTTTTTTTTTGGTTAATCTGCTGAACTGTTCTTTAACAACTTGTTTTTCAGTACATGTTAGAAAAAATTTCAGGATTCCCAGAAAAATTATCTAAAGCCTACAGTAACATTTTCTAATATTTGGGAAGACATTAATCTAAGAATCTAACAATAACAATCTTTAAAAAAACCAATAATAATCCACAAAGGTATGTGTTACAAAAGAAAACAGTTTATTTTTTTTATAGGCTGGTCTACATGTTTTGTATTTTTGCTCTGAAAGTTATTTAAATGATTTTTCAGTTACAGTTGCAGTTTAGTTTTCTGTATTCTGACTTTTAGAGCACTACTACTAATTGTAATGGTTTACTAAGGTCATTTTAAAAGCCATTTCCAAACTTTTCTTTATCTCTTTCCAGAAAGGTCATTTTTTATGTGGACAGGCTTTTGTCAGGACAGACATTTTGATTTCTTCTAGAAAGAAAAAGCACTGATAAAACAAATTTCAACAATAACTCAGGTCCAGTATGTGTCCTAGTATGCCCTGTTAGAGAGTCAGCAAGGAGAATAAGAAGTGTTCAGCACCCCACACTCAGCTTTTTGATGGTTTTTATGTGCACCATATGGGTACCTGTTGTACACCACACTATTAACTAACTTTTTAATGCACACATTTGAATGTGAATACACTTGTGAATGCACATATGCGTTCAAAATAGCAAGTGTAAGTATAAAAGTGTCTCATTTTAGACACAACTCAGGACTCTGAAACAGGCTTGATTAGGTTAAATGTAGTTACTATTCAATTTATTCATTTCACCAGTGCTTTTCCATCTATAACAAGCCAAAATGTCTGCTGTAAAGAATTTGCTGTACTGACTGAGGATTGATAAACTGGCAGCTCTCATTTTTAACTCTGGCTGGTTTATGTTGAACATCCGTCTCTGTTGCATCAAGCTCTGACGCTGTGTTTTCACCATACATTTGTTTTTCTGTTCATTCTGCCCATGCTCTGCAGCTGCTGGATGCCAGGAGAACCAAGGTTTGTCCCTATGTTTGCACCACGTGCTGAGTGCACAACATAGAGTCACCTTCAGTGTGGCGTGTATTTTAAGACACCTGGCAATCCCTTTGCACCGTAAAGTCTTTTCTCCTATGAATCCTATAACTCCCTCTAGAAAGTTGAATATTTTCAGCAGTTCAGACTCCCTTCTTGTCCTATAAACCTTTATCCACTGTGTTTTCTTATAGACACGTTTAAGACTGCAAGGTGAATAGTTTGTTTAATGTAACAATGTTTGGTGCTCCATCCCCCTTTAGTACCACAAACCCTTCAATCCCAGACTGCCTGTAAAGTTGGTTTTATGTTAGTTGTTTGCACTCCTGGACAAAGATTAATATGCATTTCTCTCTCTGTGTTAGTTCCAAGATAATTTCAACAAACTAAGTCAATTTTTGACAGAAACTGGGCCCTAACGTTATTCCCCTCTACCCAGAACCAACATTCCTAAACACAATAAAAATGTGTAGGGTGTATAGTTTTGATGTTACTTATTGTGGACTCAGACGAATTCACAAACATGTACACCTTCATTCAACAGATGATTGTTTCATTCCTACAGTGTATCATTACTGTAATGGCTATTTATTACTTACATATTTTAGCCAGTTCACATTAACCAAGTTCAGTTAGTAATCATAAATATACTAGTCATAGTTTTCCATGTATCTTTTCATTGTAACAGTATTCTTTTCTGACATTTTTAAGACAGTATTTGTGTCCTGGGCCCAGATACATAAAACTGTGTATGTATAGAGACAACCATATTCTCATGCAGTATTTTTGTCAGATTTATAAAACCATATGCATAGAGTGTCCTCTTTTATAAATGTTTATCACTGTGAAAGTGCAGGAAGTCCACAAGACTGATTTCCCTTTTTAAATCCATCTTTATCCATAAATGAATGTTAGACACTTAATTAATCATTTGCACTGAAAACATCATGTGCACCACAAAGACTTGTGAAACAGAGAAACTTATTGTACAGAAGATCAGGACAAAAAGTAATGGATGTTTAAAAGGAAGAGAGTTTGTCAACTCTGTAAGTACCAAACAAAGGACCAAGGCAGAGGAAAAAAGAAATTATGGCAATACAAACGCATCAGGAAGGTCCTCTTCCAACAGTGCCGGAACAGCCATTCTTATATACAACCACTGACCATAATTATCAAAATTAGGAGAAAAAAAGACTTGAAATGTTTGACATTATGTGTAATGTATTTGTGAAAGTTTACTTTTTGATTTCAATTACAAAAAAAACATTCATTAATTTTGAGCTGTACTAGTATGTGTGAGGTACCCACATTCTCATTGGACATTCTTCTTTTATATATACTAGTTTATGTAAAGTTGGACAGGAATACGCACGGCTTTTGTTTACACATTGCTTATACATTTGGCTCCTGGTCCCTCAGGATGAAAATCACACAGCAAAGACCTGTGTTTTGCTGTAAGAAATCATCATAGTGCTTTCTGCTGTGATTACCCACTTAACAACCCTCGCTGATGAGTCTGCTCATGTGTATAATAAAGGAGCAACCTTTCACAGCTCACTAGTGGCAGCTGTGACTTATTTTCAATGTATTTTCTCCCAAAGCTGTAAATCTTTACAGTGATAACTTAAATTAGATATAGAATTTCTCATTTTCCAACAGATAAGCTTAAGATAAATCATTTAAAGATGTCCTGAGGTAAGTCATCTGATCCCCATGTTCAAACTGCTGTGGAATTGATCCACAGAGCTTTGTGCAAGAGCTATTTAAATGTATGCGTTTATGTTTGTTTATTCCCATGTGTAATTTTATCAAGTAATGTTGTATTGTGTGTTATTCCTAAACTGAATTTCAATAATTGTTGAGTATCTGTGTGTATACGTGGATGTGTTTGTGTGTGTGTGTGTGTGTGTGTGTGTTCATTAGCATCTCCAGATGACCATCCAGGCTCTGCAGGATGAACTGCGCACACAGCGCGACCTCAACCACCTGCTGCAGCAGGAGAGCGGCAACCGCTCTGGTTCTGATCATTTCACCACCATTGAGCTGACAGAGGAGAACTTCCGTCGACTGCAGGCTGAACATGACAGACAGGCCAAGGAGCTCTTCTTATTGAGAAAGACCCTGGAGGAGATGGAACTGAGAATCGAGACCCAGAAACAAACACTGGGTGCCAGAGATGAGTCCATCAAGAAGTTGCTGGAGATGCTGCAGAGCAAAGGGCTGCCACCAGGACCGGGCAGGGCTACAGAGGAGGAAGAGCAGGAGAGAGCCCGGCGCATCGCTGAAGCAGAGGCTCAATTGGGACATCTGGAGGTTATTCTGGATCAAAAGGAGAAGGAAAACATTCACTTGCGAGAGGTACTCTAAGACCTGGTTCAAATAATGATGTTTTTTTGTTTTTCTGTCACTAGATGGCAGTGCAGCATGTCATAAAATTAATATTCTCTTTTCTGCTGCTTATCCTTGCATCATATCGATTATGCAATGTATGAAGTAGAAAGTGAAGAGCAGATGCATGAAATATTTTGCATGAGTAGGCTAGAATTTTTATTCATTGTGCGGTGAGTCTGTTTTTAATCTAATAGTTCAGTTTTCAAAAGAGATATCAATCGATTTTGCTCTGCCGCTGCTACAAATTATTGTGTCTTTTTTAAGGAACTGCACAGAAGAAATCAGCTGCATCAGGATCCGAGTAAAACTAAGGCTCTGCAGACCATTATAGAGATGAAAGTAAGGCTCACATACAGCCTGACTCTAAACACATACAGCAGCACCAACAGATAGGACATCTTCAAATATAATACATAAGTCAGTCTAAAGCCAGATGGTATTTTTATATTTACTTGACACAGACACGGTGTTATGTTTGCCACTGCATGTCGAAACTAAAGCCTTTGCTGATGTGTATTTTGCCAAATGTGTTGTTGTGATTGTGATTCTCAGCAGCTGAGTCAGTCTTCAACACCCTGAGACACTAGAAAAAAACACACATGATCTGCTCCCAAAACAGTTGTGTAAACATAAACTAGAATCAATGTTAATGTTTAACATTTCAGTTATTGTGGCCTGTGCAACTGGCAGCCTATCACGCCAAACAGTAACACACTGGCTTCATGACAAGACAATTTCTCAGTAATATGCTGTTCCACATGACAGATTGTTTGCAAACATCTCAGATCCCAACTCTATCATGTTAGTCTCATTTCCTACAGACAAGTAGTGGCAAGTGGTTCAGAATGGTAGAGTGTTGTTTTAAATTTTCATTCAAGGTTGCTGAACACCCCAAATGTGCCAAGCTGAATTATAGCAAAATATGTGTTAAAGGATATCCACTATTTTCTGTTTGATTTTGGATGATGAAGGATAGCTTCAAATTATCTTGGATTTAAATACATTACACAAAACATATTATAATGACAACATTTAAGAAGGTTAACCCCACCCTCCTCTGTCAAGAGTGGGTTTTAGCTTTCAGCTCAAGCTCCATTTTACATACATGCACATTTGATTCTTTAGCTCAGATTTATTATACAGAGACTGAAAATCCAAATGTGCATTTATTTCATTCCAAGGTAGAACGTCTCTTCAGATAAGGATGTTGTACAGCAGCTAGAGACTAGAGATATCAGGACCATCCAGTGAACCACTGTAGGCACCACCAGCCTCACTGCAGAGGCCTGACATCACTTCCTCAAAATAAATCATGACATCATCGCTAAGTTGACACAGCCCCTCTCTCTCGGCTGGATCCATGCCGAGCAGGCCCCTGCCTCCCTTGGCACAGTCATGTGATATGTAAGCTCTAGGATCCTGTTGATTTTTATACAGCGCGAGGGAAGTCCCGCCTCCTTCTCCTCCGACTGTGCTGTGTAGGAAGACCCTGCATCCCCCCCCCCGCTGTGTTGATGCTGATGGAAGCACGAACAATCCTCCCTCCCTCTTTTCCCCTACATCCCTCCCACCCTCTCCTCCTCACTCACCAGAGACACAGTATATAGCCTGCCTGCTGCTGCCATGGAAACAGGTGTGGTTGTTTATGACAGTGAGAGGCCAGTATGCAGGGAGATAGAGAGACAGAGAGGCATACAGAGGCAGGGAAACAGAAATAAAGAGCACGATTTACTGACCAGGTCGATGTACCAGTGATTACATGTGGATGGAATAAAATCACTCTTCTGTAAAGGTACGGTGTCTTGTCTCGATTGCAGCAGTGTTAGTTCATTGATGTTCGTCTCGTAACACAGAGACTGAGGTGAGGTGCAGCAGCAACAGCAGCAGGGCGAAGTGCATGTACATGTGCAGTGCTCATACATTGACGTTAAGCCCTCAGATCCTTCTCCGATAGTCCATCATTCCTCATTACATTTCCCATGTTCCTCTGCAGTGGGTGATCACTGACCCCGCTAACGGCCATAAGTTCATAAGTTCAGAGTCACTAAGAGGAAAGAAGGAGGGACACAAAAAGAGAGAAAGACAGAAAGAAACAAGGTTGCTCCATGCTCTGCTGGAGAGGGAGATGGACCATGGCTAATCTTAAAGACGTTGTATTATTTATTTAAAAAGCCGTGAAGCTAAAGCTGCACTCACAGTCGCAGTCAAGAGACTGGATTCTGCATTGATCTGCAGGCATCTACGGAAAAAGCTACGGCTTATTACTTTTCTTCCTTTCCTTCTGTACATTTCTCTCCGGTCCTGGTTGATCTCACCGTACTGGATGTGCGCTCAATATTTCCCAATGGTGATTAATCCTCTGAGCTGCCGCAAGGAGCTGGGTAGAGAGCGTCTGATTTCATCGACAGATACTGCAGTTGCTCTCAGCCAGACCAAAGAGCTTCTTCCATTCTTGGCTTATCTTACTGTATCTTTGTGTTCCTTTTTTTTGTCAATCTCTCTATCTACATTTCTGTTTAAAGCTTTTAGTCATCATATCTTTCCTGGACTCTTGTCTTTAGTTCAGGTTTGTTTGCAACATGCAACTTTTGGACATGCCAGTCTTGGTTTTGAGGTGTGTCTCCTCTGCATGTTTGTGTGCAGGACACCAAAATTGCCTCTCTGGAGCGCAACATTCGCGACCTAGAGGATGAGATCCAAATGCTGAAGGCAAACGGCTTACTGAACACAGAGGACAGAGAGGAGGAGATCAAACAGATGGAGGTCTACAAGAACCACTCTAAGTTTATGAAGACAAAGGTAGAAACTATCTGCGCTGTGCATGCAGATGCACAAAATCTGGTGCTGTGAAGCTATGGCTTAACATAAAACAGCAAGCATGTTTTTCGGGGTATAGAGCTGTGCAGAGGGGAGAATACTGAAGAAAAAGTGGTCTGTTATGTAAATTAGCTGTTTCAACATATAGTGAGAACAACAAAGTGCTCTGTTGGCAAAAAACTACAAGAAGCTCAGTGTCAGAAGTACCAGAAATGTAAATTCTGCAAATGCCCACTTTGACATCTTAAAACATATTTCCTTCATAATTATCTATAAAAAGCACTTTATTATTCTGTTGCCAACAGAATAATACATTGTATCCAGTGTGTTCAAAGAGCATAAAAAAGGGTAATATTTGCCATTTTTGCCTGTCTATAATCCACAACAAAGGCTTAGTCTTATTAACTGACTTCAACTGCTTTAGTTTTCAAACCACTCAGTGATAAAGTGTTTGTATATCAGAGTTAGAGTTATATAATCCTGTGTAGCTACCTATAACTTGTGTGTGTGTCTGTGGCTCTGTGGGACTTATGTCTCTTTGGAGTGTTTACATTTTGTTCTCCGTATTAAAAAAACAGTTGCAGACCAGCCACAGTTTTGTTATTCTATTTTTAGACTTCTTTTCATCAATCATGAATAGAAATGATGTATAATATATGATGAATGCAGGGGAGTTAGTCCCAAATGCATTTTTAATGAGGGAAAAGCGTGTTGATGAAAATAGTGCAAAAGCTGTGCTGACTAGCTCACTGTTCTGTTAAAGGAGCCTTTTCGCACAGGCATGTGGTGATTGTAAAATCATTTCATTGCTCATGTAATGGGTGGGTCAACCAGTCTGTTTCCTGTGATGTACAGATTGACCAACTGAAGCAGGAGTTATCAAAAAAAGAGTCAGAACTGCTGGCTCTGCAGACAAAGCTAGAGACCCTCAACAACCAGAACTCAGACTGCAAACAGCATATTGAGGTGCTCAAAGAGTCTCTCACTGCCAAGGAGCAACGTGCTGCCATTCTGCAAACAGAGGTAATGAAAAAGGCTCATCTTGTTTGTACACATACATTGATTTAACAAAATACATGGCCTTACAAACATTTGCAAACTCCTAGACAAACTGAGCAAGTAATGGGTTTGCCCTGGGCCTTAGGCTTATTACTGCAAATCATATCAGTGGTGTGTTTACTGTGGTGGCTTTGCATTAACTGAACTGTAACCTAGATCGCTACCAAAGAAAAACTGTTGCACAGTACACTGTCGTAATTCACAACAGTGATAAATAAACAAGTTTGCAAGCATTATTATAAAACTTATCTAATAAACACTCTTTTAGAACCCATGTTTTTTTTAAGTTGCACTGGGAAGTTAAGGTGAATAAGTACTTAAGAGCACTTTGAATCGATGTTGCCTTTCCTGCGCAGTTAATATAAAATGCTACTTTGGAATAACTAGTCAAGACCACATTATGTACTTCCGCAAGTGTGTTTTAATGTGTGTCAGGTGGATGCTCTGCGTCTACGTCTGGAAGAGAAAGAGTCCTTCTTGAACAAGAAAACCAAGCAGCTTCAGGACCTTACAGAGGAGAAGGGCACTCTCGCCGGAGAAATCAGGGACATGAAGGACATGCTTGAGGTCAAAGAAAGGAAGATTAATGTGCTGCAGAAGAAGGTGAGAATGGAGGCGAAGAAGACCTCACCATTTAGAAATTTAAAGGGCTGGAATATGCACTAAGCAAAATCTTGGAATATCCTCATTACTCTACTACTGAAATATTATTACGTTATTTTTTGACTACACCAAACAGTAGTGAGGAGGCATGTGCAATTTAGCTCCAGATACTGTATAGTGCCAATTTTGAAATGAACAGTCATTATGTGGGTTGCTTTGTTGGATTTTTGTGTCCTGGACTAAACCAGTCACTCTGAAAATACAAAGCTGAGAGGTTACTCTCTCCATTAAGTGTGAGAGAGTCTCATGCTCTCAGGGGGAAAATGTCCATAGAAAGACAAGCAAGAAGATATTTCTGCCTCGCTGGCACTCGTTTGTGTGTGCTATAAATACTCACAGAGTGTTACTCCCTCTCTCACCAGGACCTGCTCACCCATTCCCTCTGTTTTTTAAAATTCTCTTGTGTCTAATCACACCTTCTTTATCTCATGTCTACACCTTTATCTTTTTTCATCATTATTATGATATCTAAATCTTTGTTTTTCTCCTCATATTGTGTTGCTTCTCTTTCCTGTCATAAATAAAATAAAATATATCAGTACTGAACTGTAACATTGTAAATGCTCAGTTACCATTTGCTCACAAATTGGTATATTTACTTGGTTCTCAGAGTTAAACATCCAAATTTTCAAATACCCCTGTATGACTAAAAACTATTATACCAGCTTGTGTTTTGAAAACACCCTTTTTTTTACCTATGTTTTGCTGCATTTTTTTTTGTTCTGAGTCAGATTGAGAACCTGCAGGAGCAGCTGCGGGACAAAGACAAGCAGCTGGGGAACCTCAAGGACAGGGTCAAGTCCCTGCAGACCGACTCCAGTAACACAGACACTGCCCTGGCCACCCTGGAGGAAGCACTGTCGGAGAAGGTAGATTATAGCACAATATACTACAGAGCATGTAACACTGTCTGAACTGTCAGATTTTATCTTAATTGTCATATTAGCGGAGTTCATGTTTCTCTTTTAAACTATCACCTCCTAAACTCTTGGATGTGCCTTCTATTAAGGCCACCAGGACCAAACATTAGGATGTTTGTTGACTTGGTAAATAGAGATTAGGAAACTTTGTTTTCCTGAAGCATTATGTCTGTGTTGCCCTTTTTACCTTTAGGCATTCCATTTTAAAAATTACTGGCCACATCATTAGATACACTTTGCTAGTACCATTTTGAACCCCCTCTTGCCTTCAGAACGCCCTTAATTTTTAGTGGCATAGATTCAACAAGGTACTGGAAACATTTCTCGCAGATTTTGGTCCATGTTGACACGATAGCCTCAAGCAGTTGCTGCAGATTTTTTGGCCACACATCCATGAGGCAAGTTCCTGTTCCACCACATTCTAAAGGGACTATTTTAGTCAGTGAACTCATTGCCATGCTCAAGATAAGATAAGATAAGATATTACTTTATTGATCCCCAATGGGGAAATTCGGGCGTTGCAGCAGCAACAATACAGAAATCAAAAAGGTCAAAGCCAAATAAAATAGTAACATAAATACAGTTGAGAAATAATAAAAGAGGATATATACAGAGGACTATACACACTAGGGGGACAATGAAGAATGATGTGCAGTGAATGGCAAGTTAAAGTGACCAGTGAAGATTTAAAATAACGTGTATTCAAAAGCAGCGAGTTATGTAAACAGCAGTATGGTATGACAGTTATAAGGTATATAATATAATATAATGCAGTAGATACAACATTATGTAATTAACATGTATTATTACTGGAATATGTAACTGGAATATGCAATAATATAGTAAATATAACTATATATATAGATATAATATAGTAACAACAGTATATTGATGTTAAAATCTACAGTGCAATATATAGAGTATAGATATAAGTATAAGAGAAATATAATATGAATAAGACGAAATAAGAATAAGAATGTATAGATATAATATAATCACAACAGTATAATAAAAGTATATCAATATTATAATCTAAAGTGCAATGAATAGAGTATAGATAAAAGGTATAATATACATATAATATA
>VUQH01046619.1:9860-27356 GCA_015106775.1 Etroplus canarensis
GATAGGTCTGCGGCATAAGGTACTGATATACCCCATTAAGAAATGAACTATCTCTGTAGTACTGAAAACCCAGAGTTATCTGGATAAGACAAAATCCTTCTTCCAAGCCTCTGCTCATCTGCTTTCAACTACAACACTCAGATGTTTATGTTATGTGCATGTTAACAATGAGTTGAAAGAAATTTTTCAGAGGGAAAAATGACCATGGTAAACTGTGGTTAAATGCCTTTGGGTCAGTTTAGAAATAACAATACTGCACAAATGTCAAGCAAAGACAATTCCAATTTTCAGTTTTCTAGTTCAACACAAAACTTCTGCTGGATGTGATAAATGAAACAAAAGGCATTATCCAAGTCAGAGTGGTGTGTACAGCAGAGCTTTGTCCCTTCCTAGTGGTCATTCATTAAAACTGCACAAAACTTACACTACATAGACTAAAGTATTTGGACCTTCCGCAAACTCTGCAGTAATGTTACTTACAGTTGACGGTGGAATATCTAGGATGGAGAAATTTCACAAACTTACTTGTTACAACAGTGACATCCTGTTACAGTACCATGTTTAAAACAACTCATTCTATCACAAATGTTTGTAAAGGGAGACTGCATGGCCAGGTGCATGACTTTACACCTGAATTCAGTGATTAAGAGATGTGGCCCAATACTTTAGTCCGTATGGTGTAATTTACTCATCCATTGTTTTGTCTTCAGACCAGTCTCTTTCTCCAACAGTGTAAAGGTCAAGAAACTTGATTTATTCTGAAAAGGAACTGAAAGAATTAATTTATCAAACTGGCACACTAATTTTCTGTTCTGTTTCAGCTCTATTGCAATGTTTTTGTGTACATGTTCAGGTAATTTGACAATTTAACTTTTAGCATTTTAATTTTTTGACTTGGCTAACAATGTATCTTTAATGTTGAAATTAAGCTGTCTTTAATATATATTTTATACATTTCACTGTCTTTATAAAGGATAGACTCCAGCCCCTTTGCCACCCTGAATGGGACCAATGGAAGAAAAATCGATGGTTGGACAGTCATTATCATTATTCTTGCTCTATGGGGAACTCTTGGATGCATGTGTGCATTAAAGGTGCTATAAAAATGAAGCTGAATTAAGTAACAGTAGAGAGAAGATGAAGCACCAGTCAAAAGATTTACTTAAACAACATTTTAATGATGTTAATCATCAGTCCATATAGATTAAGAGTAATAACAGGATTATGAGAAACAGCCTCTAACAATGTTGCTAGTGATGTACAGTCTGAAGGAGACCATCTTAAATATCCATGTAAAGATGAGGAACACGCTGAAAAAGTACTTCATTGAACCAATTTTTTGTTCACATTAGTTACAAGACCTTAACCAGTACTGTATTTACATAGTGCAAAAACACATTTGCTGTCAAATAACATACTTCAAACACTTTGATGGAAGTCATAGTAACAAAAAAAAAAACCCTACACACAGCGTACCATGAATACTTTTAGAATCCCAAGTGTGATATTCAATACACCATCACCTCCCATCTTCACATTGCATACAGCCCGACATACTGCATTTCCTGACCACATCACCATTGACGGGCTGAAATCTCCCCACGATTCACTATTAGATACCTCTAAACTTATTCCAACTGTTGCAAATTGCTTGAAGAACTGTATGATTGTATTATATTAATACAATGGAAAATTAAAATCTCCTTTGTACATTTTTATTTACAAAGGTATGTGGATGATTTGGTGATGACTTATTTCACTTGCAGTGATGAACTATTGAATAGCTTCTCAGGTGGGGTAAACTGACATTGGTTTAGGAGGTCCTCGGAATGATTCATTGTAGTTTTAAACAACTGTTTTTTGGGGGCACTGTTGAGTAAATGCTCATCCTCCAGCATACAGTTTCCCAATTCTTCCGTGATGTTGTAAACCATACACACAAGGGTCAGTGCTTTATTATCTCACAACTAATTCAATAAAGAAAATTTACATTTTGGATGGAAAAAATGTCAATGATAAAAACAGTGCTGGAAACCTTGGTAAGAGACAGCTTGGGAGCCCCAACACTGGAGAATAAAACAGGAGGACTTTTTTTTCTTTTTTTTTTTAATGAAGCAGACAGCATCTAGGAACTCAAGACAATTCCATTCAGAGGAAAACAACCCCAAATAGTTTCACACTAGGCAAGATCAACATGACAAAACATTAGTATTAGAACCACCTAGACAGGGTTATACTCACAAACCTTGATTTGCTTCTTAGAAGTTATTTAAATCATCTGAATACAGAATGAGACACTCATTTATTCAAACATTAAAAAACACACTGACAACTGATGTGGGTGGGAGTGGTTTTGGTACAAAGACAGAACCCCTGACACTGTAATATTCAGTGATGAAACCTAATTACCAACTAAGCAGTTATAAAGAAACGGCTACCTCTCCTTTCTTCTTGGAGCAGCAAGGTGAAATTAAACACACAAACACACACATTATTTACAAAGATAAAGCCTATGGAGACGGCAAAATAAATGCAAACCGTGTGCCTCCAAAGCACACAAATACTTGAAGAGCTGTAAAGTTTCTGAGCTCTGAATAAAGTAAGCTGGGAGCTGAAAAGTTCCAACCTTCCTCCTCTGAGAGCTACAGACAGCAGTTCAACATTTTTAGCGCTCATCACTTGCTCCCACAAATGTTCCCGACTCCCAAAGAGTTCAGCTTCGGTGGAGGAAAATATAAAGCTTCCCTCTCAATTCAAGTGTTGCAGGTTATGGGCCAAAGAAGAGGGCATCCTTTTAAATTACCAGATGACTTTTGGTGTGAATTTCTAACCCTCAGACTGTTAGATATTGTTTGGTCTGTGACCCTATTGGTCAGTTTCTCTGTAATGTGTTAATGTGTGTGAGCATTGGTCAGTTGGTTGGATACCTGAGATTATGACTGGTGTCAGGGATTAGACACAAAGGAGAAGGCTGCTGGTTGTTGCGAAGAGGGATGCATGAGAACAACAGAGGACAGTGGGAATGTGCCTATCTAAGTGATTTCAACCAGCGAGCTTCTTAGAATCAGCCTGTTCTTTGCCTTCCATCCTTGTCTCTGTCATTTCTGCTGAATCAAGGTCCTCATCATCCTCACTATGCACTCTCTCCTCTTCATCCTCTTCCTCTTCTGTACTTTCTTGGCTCTTTCCCAGCTGCAAGTTTTCCAGGGTCTTAGACACCCAGGATTCGATGCGGCTGCTCAGGGTGGGCACTTCTACAGAAATAGGTTCAGGAGTATAGTCTTCCTCCTCCTCCTCCTCCTCCTCTGCCTCTTCCAACATCCCAGGAACCAGGGTGGAAGTGGTGGAAGTGATTGAAGAGTTCAGTGGCCCCCTGCAGCTCCCATCCAATGAACCTGTCTCTGTACTCTGTTGAGAGGCCAGCTCCAGCCGGTCGTCAGCTCGGACCTCGTCCCTCTCTGGTGCTGGCACCCTGGGCTGAGGAATGACGGAACAAGGTGGGACTGCGCTGTTTATAACTGGGAGAGTCTCACTGTCTCTCTGGGTGGCTGTTAAAGGCGTGGGGCGATTCGGCTCAGTCTCTGCAGGTTCTGGGGCATCTGAAGTCTCCATCATACTTCTCCAATTGGTCTCTGCAGGAAAAATACAATGGCATGCTCCATTTTTTCAGATCAGCAATATAACACATGATCAAAGTAACAGTACATTTCCAATAAACACACAAGAAAATCTTAAAAGCATTAAGCCAGCATTCCCTGATTTCTTTCATTTGTGACTGGCTCTTACAAAGTGCCATTTTGCATTTTGCATCCCCGTTATTCATCTCAACCTGCCATGGATTCATCTTGTGACCATTTTTTTAAGAGCTTGAACCCTAGGTTTGGAACCACTAGCAAAATATTTAAAGGTAGATAAACATAACTCCACCCCAACCAGCTACTACTGCAAGACAGGTACTTATTTAATCGAACGCATTTGAATACCTCTTCCACTAGTGATAACCGATAGGAGTTAGGGTGAAAAGAGCTTACCGTATTCCTTTTCATTGACCTCTGAGATAGGCTCAGAGAAGATGGAACAAAAAGAGATAGCTGAAGCAGCAGAGTGGTTGCGGGAATGCCCCATGTGATGTGGGACCTTCTTGTCATTCTTCAGAGCTTCTTCAGCCTGCTCCTGCTCCAGAGCTGACACCATGTCCTTGTAGGCCTTTCTAGCCTCTTCAGTTAGAGAAACTAAACGGTTGAAGAGTCCCTAAAGAAAAGATAAAAAAAATGATTCTGTGTTTCGAAGTGTCACTTTATACACCCAGCATTGGCAATGTGGTTTTAACAGAAATTTAACAGTTGTTTAATGTTTAATGGTTGTTTATTCTGATATGAGTGTCTCACCTCAGCTCCAGAATAGTTGAAAATGCCCACAACACTAACAGGCACCAGCTTGTTGACACATCGTCCGAGAGCTTTTCTGCCCAAGGCGAACACAAACGGGATCTCCTGCTCCCTGGCCATCGCGATTACATTGTATAAAGCTTCATCCAAACCACCTGCAGTACAGAAACAATTAAGTTAAAAACGTGATGCTCTGATATGTGGGAGCCACACACAAGAAACATACACAGAAGAAGCATTAACTTCAGAGCTGCCCTGGTCACATGGGTGAGAATAATATTTTAGGGCCACAAGATGTCATTACATAGCCACAAGTTAATAAGCCATGGTTACACAAACTAAATTCTCAACTAAATTATGGGCACATATTAATAATGCATGGCCACACGATGTGGAATCTGTTTATGGACCACACTGGGTCAGCTCTGTAGGGCTGCAGTCACAACAAGCTAGCAAATGTGGGAAGGTTTTGAATCTTGAATAATGATCAAAATGGGTGCTATTCCAACTCTACTGAATTTACTTACAGATTCAGTTTTACAAAGAACAAAATAAACAAAGTGTTGCACCTCCATACAGACAAAAACCATAACTACTACTATTATCATTATTGTTATTATTATTATTATTATTACTTTGCAGAGTTTGCCCTGTGTGGTCATGCATCACTAACAACTGGCAATGCAATATTACCTTGCATACACAGGAAAATGTCTCGTGACCTGGTAAATACAGGTACAATATTCCCACTTCTTAATTCCATTTCTGGTCTCCAACGAAAATGATCACGATTACCGTCATCACCGCTTAGTTTGTGTGAGTAATTAGTATTTTATTAGTACTTCCAAAGTTGATTCTGTTCATCTGGACATAAAGTTTCCGTGGGAGAAACGTGGATGATTGAGCATACATCAAGACTATTTTATTAGTAATTACACTTTTTTTTTTTTTAACCAAACGTTATCCTATGAAACCAGTTAGAGTGAACTAAAACCGTAAAGCTACAGGTTGGAGAACTAAAATATAAAATTTGGTGTAATGTTTCTGAAAAGAAGGTGTTTCTTTGTTTGTTGCTACACTTAATCTCTTAAACTTTGCAACACTGCTAGAAAAATAAAGATTAAACTTAAATTGTATCTGCAGCTCAGCTGTTCAGACCTCAGACAATTCGACCCAATATGGACTGATATTAAAGATGATATTACAATATTCACCTTTAGCCTGAATCTTCTCACAGTTGGGAGAGATGATGACACATTTAATCTTATGAAGCTTCATGTGCTTGGTGACCTCTCTAAGACCCATGACCAGGCGACGTTTGGATTTGGCCTTGGTCGGATCCTTCTGGTAGACCCGCTCCTGGAAGCGAACCAGTTCCTGCAGCAGCAGAGTCACGCTCTCATCAATCTCCTTGCTCAGCACTTGGTTACAGTACCTGCAGGAAAAAAAAACAGAGGTTATGGGTGATCAAAAGACATTTTGGGTCATCATTAACGTTAAGTCATTTTAAGAAATACTAAAAGCTTTAGAACCTAAATGATTCTTTTATTTAAAAAAAAAAGCTGAAAATTTTGATGATTGTAAAAACATATTTTTAAGCCAAGTGCTTAACATTCTCTGGCTGCAGGCTTTAATCGAGATGCTTTCTTGGTCTAATGCAAGGAGGACATGAAGAGGGTTGGAATGACAGAAGAGGATGCAAGAAACAGGGTGAGATGGAGGCAGATGATCGGCTGTGGTGACCCCTAACATGAGGACAAGGACAAGGAGGAGGAAGAAGACTGAACAGCATTAGAGTTTGGAGTTCTGTGTTTAATAAATCAAGCAATTTGGAGATATTAATTTAAATTGTTTAATTGCTTGACTAAGCATATGATATTACAAGTAACTTGAAGTTAGTGTGGTCTGAAGAACAAGTGTCCCAGTGGTCACAGTGGAGAGGAGGAGCATGGCTACAGAGGGCTTTTGGAGGCTTTAAAAGCTAAATCTGTTAGAGGGTGGGCTGGCACAATAGACCTACAACAGGGGTCAGAGAGGGACAAAGCTGCGTTTGTGACCACTGGCATACATTTTTGCTGAGAGGGGACAATGTGCTCGACGTCTGTGCCACTCTTTATTGTACAGTTCCGTCCTTAAAAAGACCCATCAACATTCAAAGTATGCTTCTTACAAGCCAAGGCTCTGTGATTTTTGAGTGGGGCAAATATTTGCTTTACTAACCATTTTTGTTACCACACTGTGCATTTTTCAGACATTCCAGGGATTCCTACAAAAGGTCTGCCCCATTTAATAGTCTGTTATTCACTCCATATGTGGTAAGAGTGAGCACTTACTCTCTAAATCGTCGACTGTGAATCTTGGTTATGGCATTTGAAGCCATGGGACTTCCGATGCCAGAACTGGCAGGGGAACCCTGGGATACTGGGGTGATGCTATAAGGAGAGTTCTGACTGGCTGGGGAAAGGGATGCATCGCTGGGCACACTCAGACCATTCTCTGTTTCACAAAAAAGCAGAACACAGATAACAATTAGAAACTTTGTCATGGGTGGGTACTGGGGGTACAACTGAATCAGTTCACTTCTTCATAATGAATTCCCATAACCTTCTTGGGAGGCAGGCTCTTGTGTAAGATCATCAGTAAAATGCAGACACTCATCCCCATGCTCCTCATGACCAGATGACTCTTGTTCTGCACATGACTTCCCTTTCTTTCCTTCACGTTCCTTCAAAATAATCTACAAAAACAAAGAAAAAAAGAGACAAGGATTCTCAATACTTGAAAATCCTCATCTTCAGAGAATTGGAATATACACCCATTCTTAAATGACACTCCTAAATTATTAACCTTTTTAAGGGCTGTTGGCCTCTTGACTTTGGGGAGCTCTCTTTCCTTTCCTCTCTTTATACGTGGTGCAGTGGAATCCAGGGTATTATGCGAGGCTGAGTGTGATTGCTGATGACCCCTTAATGTTGACGGCACACTGGTAGAGCCTGAGCTGTGGAATGGAGTAGTTGTTCCAACTACACGCAAAGATAACAGAATGTAAGTCATGTGTACATGTGCACAGGGGGTTCATAATGTTTGGTTTGTGCAAGAGTCAACTGTCTGTTCACAGGGGCAATGTTTGCAGCTACTTTCAGTTACATTTACCAAGCCAGTGACACACGTAAGTAGTATAAGGTTAATATGAAATTAAGATTATGTGTCAGCTTTACTAAATTTTCACAAAGTCTATAAGTTTGATGTTTGAATATGTTGTTATGAAGGCCAAACCCTGCCAAATTTTCTGCAGTGTTATGAAAAATAACTACAAATCTACACAGCTGGCATAGGGATCATTGCTAAAAGATACATTAACATAATTCCAATCAATAAAATTGGAGGGCTCACTTGAAACTCTCACCAACACTAATAGGATTATTATAAACCTCACAAGAGCTGAATTACAACGTAGACAGCTTTATCTTAAACTCATTATTTCCAATTTGTTTTGAGATTTTTTAAAACATATGATACCTGTAAAAGACAATGGCTTGGTATTGGTAAGTTGCCTGGCTTTCATAGCCTGCTGTTGTTTCTCCAGAGCTGCCAGCATATCTCCCAGGTCAAGCTCCACAGAGGTTTTACTTTTTTTCCCCGCCGCTTTGATGAAAGCTTCCTGCCAGGTGACAAAAGAAATGACAGAGCAAAGTACACGGATAAAAAAGTTAATCAGAAGCAAATTACAGTTGAAGAGTATAGTAACCAGAACGTCAATGACGTAGTGGCTCATCTGGCCCAAGAGCCATCACAATTCACTGTAATGTGTGAAGTACAGAAAGAAAGTGATAAGTTTTCTTATCACTGGTTGGCTGTATCGCACAAACTACTGAGAACTAAAATCCACTGAGAAGTCAAAGATGCTAACAAACAGTCATGTCCAAGACTAATCTTGTTCATCACCAAATCAAAGTGCTGGAGTTGAGGAGTATTATGACTACATGGTCAGTAGTAACCATGAAAATATGTGAACACATCAGTATATTATAGCATTGATCATATTACTGGTGTTAGCATAATGGTGATACAAAGGTTCCAACCACGCCTAATGTAGGAGTCAACCAACAGGACCACTTCCTTCATGATCACAACTAATACGATCATGATCATCACCATCTAACAGGATGCAAGTGGTATGCAATATGTGTGGCAAATGGGTATTTCAAGTTATTGCAGAATTATTAGCAGTAGGTCTACCATCTCAAAGAAGAGAACCATCAAAAATCTGTCAACATGTTAAGAATAGTGACAATGGCACATTAGGAAGTTACTTTCAAGTTCTCCACTAGTAAACACTGGACGTCATCATGATCATGTTGGTGAACCAGATATTGCTCTATTATCATCTGCCAGGATGATGCTACACCTATTCTGCTGCACCAGTTCTTGACCAGACCTAACCTAGCTTTAGATAACATGCTATAAATAAACCTAAAGATGGCATTCGTGTATAGATGTCAGAGAAGCTCACGCAAACACTCATTTTCACATTACAATAGGAGCATATCGATTTTTGTGAGAACTGAAAAAATGCGTGTAAAAACATCAACTATGACCATGACTGTAAAAATCATTTGATCTTTGATGGTTTTATTTAAAATCTGACCAATACTCTAGAAGGATTAGCAATTTTTGTGGATTGTGGATGGATGGACCAACGCTTCGCCACTGCATTAGCTCAATGGTCCTTTGGCTGGATGGGCTAAAAATAATCTAGTAATTCTAGGCCAGGCAGTGGTGAGTGCCAAAAGGCAGTGTTTACTTTGAACCCAGCAGACAGAGTCAGTTTATACCTGTAATTTCTTCTGTTCCATGCTGATTTCAGAATACTCTTGTGCAGTGGCCAAGGCAGCAGCAAGAGCCTTCTTCCTCTGGCTTTTGGCCCTCTTGGGAACAGAAGTGGTGATGGGGATGGGTGTTTGCACAATGTTGATAGGTGAGTTTTCTGGCAGATTATCAAGCTGTGATTAATTTAAGCACACACGCACACACATTAGTGGCGATGTCAAGATTTCCCAGTTCAAGAGTTGTTGAGTTGGCAGTATAGACAACAGATACATAACCATCAAACAATAACAAAATAAACAGTACAGCTCTCAAAAAGCCATCTTTTCAAAGATCTCACTCTCATCTTTATGTGTCTCTTGTCTATGTGTATATGAGGTGGTGAATCTGAACTGCACCTCTTTAAACCTTTCCCAATCACAAATGGCTTCAAAGATCCACTACATTCACACACTGAAAGATATAGTGGTGTCACAAAGCACTGAATGACAAGCAGGGCACAGCAAAAATGTTTTTCCTTATTGTAGGAGGTGATGTACACTGACTCTAGTTAAAGGAAGAAATGCTGCTGAACTTTATATACACTTAGATGAGAAGAGATGAAATAAGTTTTCTACCTGTAAGTATTTTTAATTCAGTAACATAAATTTAAAAAATAGCAAGTAAATATATTATGCAACATCTTTAACTATAAAAGCACAGAAAGTACAATGCACAGCCTATTCAGTTAATAATAAACTAATCTATATGCATTGTTTTTGTATAAGGGACTGTACCTCTGCCTTATGAGAGGGATATATACACAGCCCTTGTATTCAACTGATGGCACAGAGAGCCTTCAAAGAAAGGGCTCCCTTACCAGGTTTTTGGGCAGTTTAGGTTGTGTGTGTGTCTGGGCAGGAGTAGATTCCGGTTTGTTGTTGCGCTGGGTGCCCCCTCCAGAAGCAAGATCTGGGAACTCATCTTCATCCTTACCAAAAAAAAAACCATTAGAAAAGAAAGCCTTTTCAGCACAAAATATCAATTTTCTAAAAAGGGTAGTGTTATGGGAGCAGAACTGCACTGAGAATTCATTGGGATGCCATGCACAGGTAACTTTCTCTCACCTCAAAGTAGAGGGGCTCTGGAGTGAGGTCAGTGCCTGTGACTGCAGCTGGCTGCAGTCTTTGTTCTGACTGGTTGGGCAGCGTACGCCCTGGATAGCCACTGTGGTAATCCTGAAAAGTGGATACAGAGAGTGAACACACAAGTCAGACGGGGTACCAAAGTGTTGGGAGACACGGTCAGAGTAAAAATAGCAAAGCCTGTAAGCTAATTCACGCAGGTAGCTGACTCAGCATTAGTGTTTCAAGGTATCCTAAAATGGAAAAACAGTAAGCTAATGATTTATGTAATTGTGGCACCCCCATATTTATCAATAATTTTTATTTCGGTTGCTGTATAATTGGATTAAGGTACATGTATATTTTCAGTCAACTGGTGATTGCCAACCAATTTGTGTAAAGTTCAAATCAGGATATCAGCCCAATTCTTTTCTTGAAACCACTGTCTTCACTTGTTACTGGCGCTTATTTGTTGTCTTCAGTGCATTTTTTTTGTTTTCCCAACAACACTCTTAACCAAGTAAACATTAAGATTTACAGTACGCTGATCCTCTTCTGCTAAGCTTTATTGTGACTTACAGGACAGAGCCTTCATGACAGAATTAATTGTGTTTCACTTATTCTCATTACTTAATTATAGCAGCCTTTTATTACATGTCTACTTCAATAGGATCCATTTTACCTGTGAGAAGTTTCTCTGCTCAGGATTCTTTCTCTGATCTGCTCTGTGAAACTGGCCGTTTCTATCCCCCCAGGACTTTGAGGGAGCCTGAGATGCTACATTTACCCAGGTACCTGCTACCAAATTAAAGGAAAAAGTATTTCTCACATAAAAAAGAATCTCCAACCTTTTGTAATACAATAAACACATAATGCAAAATAAAGTTGGGTAAAGCTGGGTTTGCTAAAATATGTTTGATCAAACTTACCTGTCATTACACCAGCTTCAACTCCCTATAAAGCAAACAGGCACAAAAAACAAGTTGAGGTATTTGCATGAGCTATGGGACAAAAGTAATTTAAGGACTTCGTTAAATTTCCACCACTAGTACTTGCTCTGTCAAGTTTTTTGCAATATAGCTAAGTTTTTCTAATATAGCCAAGTACTCTATCAAGATTTTGTTTTTTGCATCTCTTTGACACCTAATAGTGAACATAAGAAGGTGCACGGATGAGCAACAAAGGTCCCAGGCTGGACTTGAACCATAAAAATTCTTCAAATGCGCCATGTGCTGTAACTATTCTGCAACAAAGGTGCTGAACATTTTCCCAAGTATAATAAATACAAGTCTTGTCCCCTGTAGCGTAGTGGTTTGCGCATTTGCCATACAAGTGAAAGTTCCGATTTCAGGTGGGGACACAAGCTCCTCTCACCATGGAGGGTTGCGTCAGGAAGGGCATCCGGCATTTAAAAACTCTGTCAAATTACCAATGCGGACTAATCCGCTGTGGTGACCCCTTGATGGAGAATACAAGGGAGCAGCTAAAAGGTACACACACATAATAAAGACAAGTCTTCAGTCTCAATTTGATCACAGCTTTGGATGATCACTTGGCACAAAAGCCAAAATGATCATTCTGATCAGTTTGGCTTTTGTGCAAAACTCACTTTATGGCAGATACTCAAGTTCAGGTGCAATCTGACAAGTTGTGAGCATAATTTCACCCATAAATTTAATTAGCTACTTTCACAAAATCAGAAAGTAAACACATTAATGTGTATCACTTTTTCTCAGAAATTCTTAGGCTTATGCAGACTGTGTATTGCTCTTTATCGCCATCATTTAAGCCATCGTTTGGATTCTCCATGTAACAAAACCTCAGAATATATTCTGTGTCACTCATATATATCAGATTACTCAAGCTACAGACACTCTAATTGACCTTTCTGTATGACTTTAAAAATGTTCAACTTTCTACTTCCCAACTTGATATCTGTATAGCTTTGTTTAAAACAGCCTTTTCACCAGTGTCCAGCCAACCTGGCGCTGGTGCTATTACTTTATAGATAAATGTGCATCTTAAGGTAAGTCTGTTGGATGTAGTGCTGTTTTTAATTAGCTAACATACCATTGGTGCTGCTGTGTTCTCTGCTGTTCTCTGTGGTATTCCAGCTGCCTGGTTGTGTTTAGGGCTACAGTAGCCGCTGTCACTGTCTATATCTGCCTCACTTGTGCCTGGCTCGTTGTAGCTTTCAGCCGGATGGGAAGCCCGTCTTCTCTTTGTTCGGTTTTTCCACAGCAAGGGACTTACCCGCTCAGTAGCACACCGTCCTGACACCTCACCTGGGAAATCTGTGGACAAGATAGAGAAAACTAATAAAAATTTACTTTGACCAGCTTTAGTTTTATTACTACAAGGTTATAAAAAACAACTGTGAAGCCAAACAATTTACAAAGGCTTGTCAGTTCTCTCAGGTAAACAAACATCATTGCTGACATCATAATCTGCATAAATGTTGACCTCTCAAACTGGAAAATCAGCATTCCACTTCTTGCAAAAGTTAAGCATAAGCAGCATCATCAACATCAACCTGTGAGACCAGACACAGCTCTTACTGGCATTGTGTCCTGTTTTCTCAATGGCAGGAAGAAGGCTTGTTTTCGTGTAAAGCAATTAACTTTAGCAAAATCTGGAATGTGTAAAGCTCCAGCTTCCTTTGAGCCACAGGAAAAGAGATCATCTCTGTCCTTGGTCAAATTCGAAACTCATATTGTTCCTACTGCTCAAAATTATAAGCTTATTCCTTTTATTGTAAGCTAAACTCATGCAGCCTGATTAGGATTTAAATGTAGCTTTAGTTTCTGCCACAGTATTCATACCAGTTTGCTGTGCTGCATCCACCAACATGACTGTCTTAGTCCTGCCATCAGGCCCTAAGGTGCACACCTCCTTCTGTACGGCTACATTTCTAGTTGGAGGCCGACGACCCCTTGGAGGCTGGCCCACACCCACATGTTGCTGTAGGAGAGAGGAAAGGCATCTCACTAAACCGATTCAGAATAAGGGAGCAGACTTTTTAGTATGAAATCACATCAGTTGAAAAGAAAGAAAATAAATAAAGCTGGTGATCTTCTGTACCTTTGGGAGAACATTAGACCGGATCATGCCTCTCCCTCTCTGACTGGACATTCCATATGTTGGCCCCAGTGGCAGGGGTCTTTCATTGACATCTGCCGAGACGGGATTGACCATTCCAGCTTGCACCGGACTGGCATAGGTGCCAGGGAAGGGCTGGTAGAAGCCCATTACAGGTGGACATGGAGCAGGCATGATCTGGTAGTAGGCGTAATCATTTGAGACTGGAGGCTGGGGGGAAGATAATATTGGGTAGGCCAGGTATGGGCCACCGGGAGTAGGGTTAGGCTGCTGCCAGCGCAGCTCTCCTCCATTATACATAGGATGTTGCCTGTGAAGCAGCAGAGAGGTAACATGTTAGATTAGCAATAATACTCTAGTCTCTCAAGTAAAAACAACCATCAGAATCAATAATGTCTTCTGTCTTCTCTGCCAGTGCTTTGAAATAATCTGTTTAGTTTTGCTCTTTTTTTGTGGCCATCCAAAGCCAGTTCAGAGAATGGTGCTTCTTTCTCCGTGGATATTAAACAACACACTCTAAGGGACACTACAGAACGTTGTATGAGCATGTTATAACCTTGATGTTATCTTAATGTAGGCCAACTAGTACCTGTGGTATGTGATAAAGGTAGAGATAGAAATACTAAAACTAAATCATATACTTACTTGCATTTGGTAGGCAGGCCGCAAGTGTGGAACTCTGGCCCTATGCTGATATTTAAAAAAAACAATGTTGCCTACAGCTGTTTTTTTTTCTTTTTGCTTATATTGTTTTTGTTATTAATTCCCCCTTTTGTTCAAGGGAAAAAAGGGAATCTTCATTATAAAAAGAGTAATAACTGAACGGCTTTAAAGTCTTTTGATTCTTCACACTATCTGAACATTTTAACAGTGCAAAACTGATGTTACAAAACAGATAAATATTGACCACTGATAATGGTGAACACCAGCAGATAGCAATATTTGATGTTTCCCAACTTTAAGGACTTTTTTTTGCATGGAGCAGTGCTGGGAAAATTGATTAATATCTGTTCTATTAAATAAGAGGGTCATGAGAGAGAGGTTAACATCTGTAGTTTGATGCCCATGCAGATTAGTTTGGAAAGGGATATACATACATAGTATGCACAAATGCTGATAAACCAGTTGACATTTTCACAGCCAGCCTACTATAGCGGGTATTTCCTTGCATTCAAATTGCAGGGAAGGAAACAAAGGAACGGATGTTCGCAGGATACAACAGATCACTCCGGACAAAGAAAGAGCCACTGGAAACACAAATTACTGTTCCATGTAAACTTTCTAAAGCTGGGAAGGTTTCCATTCATAATTAAAACACTCTAGAAAGTCAGTCAATCTAGTCGTTCTGAATCAATAAGTTTTTTAAAGGATCTCATCACTATCCCTTTACTGTCAAACACAACACTGAGGATGCAAATAGAAAATAGAACAGAGCAGATTTGTTCTTGTGCAGTTCAAAAGCCAACAAACATCCCCACAGTGCTACAGGAAACATCAAGATTTCAAAGTTGACAGCACTGGAGAAATCCATAATCACCATGAACTGAAACTATCGATGAAATCATCTCGGAGTTAAGTGTCAGCTAGGGAGCTGAAACAGGGTTTCATTAAATGCCTTTAGAGTTTTCCACCTTCAAAAATGTCTCCTCACTCTGTGAGAGTATCACTACCTGTTGGGTTGGTTCTCCTGGACGAAAGGGTAGCAGGTGATGAGGTAGCTCGGTATGGGAGTAGTTTCCACCCCTCCAGTGCCTCCTATACTACCACCACCTCCTCCACCCACTTCACCAGAAAGACTCATGCTGACTAGAGATCCTTCAAGACCTTTCTTTTGTGGGATGAACGGTTCCACTTCAGGTGAAAGCTTCACATTCTGCACAGAGACAAATGAACAAATATTAATGTCACAATCTGAGCAAAGGCAGCCAACTCTTTAGGGAAACAGGTCTGTATCTAAGAGCACAGATCTGTTTGTTGATTTCTTGTCAGTCATCAAGCCCATTGATCACCTTTTCCATACTTGTAACTAAATAAAACAACAGATTATATCATTTTATTGTTACTGCCCTGCCACACCTACCCAAGATAGCTTTAGGATTAAGCAACAAGCCATATCAACATGACCATGAAAACCCTTGTATGTTCTTTCCTAATTTGACTGCTTGGATAGGTTTGTGAACATTGATAAGTTATATCTCTTATCTTAAAAATTTCCAGTGAAAATGGAAACACTCTGCAACCTCAAACCTAAAAACATTGTAAAACAAAATTTTTTGCCCATGTCTTTTAAGCTATTAAAAATCAGCACAGTAGCAAACACCTAATAGAGACACAGCGCTAAATACAGTCCATCAGACAACTGAACAGTCCCATTTATTTTGTAATCTAAGGGCTGTATTTCCTCATTTAGAGACTTCCGTGTCTAGAACCATCAATAAATGGCTTACAGTCTGAACAAAAGGACATAAAACTTCCTTGAGTTCAAATATGATATAACATGACTGGCAGAAACTCTGAACAGAGTACAATTATTACTTTTGTAAGAAAAAAGTCTGCAACTGTGGGAATATAGAAAACAACCAGCTTCTAGTTTACATGATCTACTGAAGCCAAAAGGAGTTTGTTTTGAAAAGTACTTCTGTAGGCATTTATAACGGTTATTACTCATCTAGCAATGGCTATTTTTTATTTTTAATATAATAGTGGATATGCATTAGTAACTAATGTTTGAGGCCTTATGTTATAATCCCTTATTCAAGGAACAGAAGAAACATTAGATTCAGACTTATAAGAAATAAACTGCAGGTTTGTTTAACAAATTAATAATTACTCATTGTTATTATTAATTATTGTTCACAAGTGTATGGCATACCTTTAAGTGCCTGCTATTTGGAAATCATTGTGTCACTGTTCTAATTTGCCATTTTGTAAACGATGAGAGGAGGTGACAGGGTTCAGAGTACAAAGACGGCCCCTCAGTTCTCTGAAACTGTGGTCGGAATGCCTGAATGGAGTATCAGTGCAGGCAGGAGATGTCACAGACAGCTATTGTCTTCCACTGCTACTTACTGTGGGTGGTTCCCACTTTTTCTTATGTAATCTATAGACCCCATCCTATCTAAAAAGAGTATGGTAAATGGATCCTGCTCAGCCAGTTCTGTGAAGACCACACAGCCGTAAAGAAAGATTTAGAAAGTCACAAACCCCCACAGAGTGGTAGAAGTCTCCATGACCAGGCTGGTATGGCTACCTAGGTTTAGGACTACACTAGCTGGTCTGAACCTGTGTAATTGCACCATATAGCTGATAAGATGATGTTATAGGATTACATCTGAGAGGATAAAGTGGGGACAGTAGTACAGGGTAAGCTAATTATCCACCGAGCCAGAGTATGGAGGCCTTGTGTGCACTCATGGTTCTGAATCTTTAATTCTGAACTGTAGAGGAGAAATCCAAAGAATGTTAAGGAAGACAGGGCTGGTCAAGATTCATCTCTCGGCTCAACCAAGTTGTGTATCTGTAAGTGAGAGGATGAATGGCAACAGCTGTGACTGAAAAAAGGCAATGAGGTCAGACCCAGATGTGCATCTCTTGGGGATGACAGATTGGGGTCTACTGATCTCACAAGCCTTTGTTTGTGTAAGCATTTATTCTCACACCAGTTGCTGTCACACACCAGGAGACAGTATCTTTTTTTGTACTGAAAGCAGGCTGAGCAGAGTGGAAAGAAATGCACTTAGGCTTTAAACATGTTTTGCATAAAAAAGACAGGATGTCATGAATATCACAGCATGCCCACATGTAGACTATTAGAAATATTCTGACAATTTTGACCTGTTTCATCCAAGGTACAAAGGTGGCAGGGGTAAAAATCAGTAAGAGTATCGTATCGCGCTATTTTGCATTGCAATATTGTACTGATACAGGCATACCTAAGTAACAGTTTCTTCCCTCAAGCCATCAGGCTCCTCAACCACCCAGGACTGAACTACAAAAAAGTCCCCCTCACACTCACCCACACACACAAACCCAGATCTGCATAACACTATAAACCCTGTCCCACTCACTCACTCACTCAC
>VUQH01046619.1:27376-55000 GCA_015106775.1 Etroplus canarensis
GAAGAGGTACCGGAGCATTTGGGCCCTCACAACCAGACTAAGTAACAGATTCTTCCCTCAAGCCATCAGGCTCCTCAACCACCCAGGACTGAACTACAAAAAAGTCCCCCTCACACTCACCCACACACACAAACCCAGATCTGCATAACACTATAAACCCTGTCCCACTCACTCACTCACTCACTCACTCACAAACACACAGTCTGCACTACCTCAACCGTTGCTACTGCACATCACCTCGTCTTCTTTCGGTGCTAGTGTCTTGTTCTTGTGTTGTCTTTTCATTGTGCCTTTCTTGTGTACTGTTTTGCACAATTTTGGTTTTTGCACTATGTTCATCTGGTTTAGATGAAAAAGCTTTGCTGTTCTTTGCATTGTTTGCAACTATGTCGCACACGTTGCACTTTAAAAATTAAAAATTTAAAAATAAATAATTTTAAACTGTGAAAAAAAACCCTCCTATCATATGTCTATATGTTTATATGTTGCACCAGGTCCTGGAGAAACGCCATCTCATTTCACCATGTTCTGCGTCAGCTATATGTGGTTGAAATGACAATAAAAAGCTCTTGAATCTTGAATACCAAATATCAATAAATGCACCTTCAGTTGTACCCTTGTATTATCCCCACAGTGGATCAATACGCAATGGTAATTTGGCAGAGGTTTTTATTACAGATGCCCTTCCTGATGCAACTCTCCATGGTGGGAGGGGCTTGCGTCACCACCTGGAATCGAACCAGGGACCTTTCGCTTGTAAGGTGAATGTGTAAACCACTACACAATGGGGACACTAGGCATACAGAATATCAATATCCCATTATAAAAACTGTAAATACAAATTGAACGTTTCAGTACCAGAATAATAAAATAAATGTTTTTTTTAGCCCACCTACATACATTTTCAAATTTTTCAGTTGCTGAATGGGCTGCATAACTTTTGTTATACAAGCTGCACTGTTCAAAATACACAAAATGGTACAGCATACCACATTCAGTTAAGTTGGAAGAGACTAATAAAAACAGGGTTTTTGTTTTTTATTATGTGATTTATGACAGGTTTAGTAATAGTGTTCAGTCTGTCTGCCTGACAATCTCCTTTTGCAGCAATAAAAAAATGACTGGCATGAGGGGAATACACTGAGAACTTTAGCTTATTAGCAGGCCCAAACAGAACCTGCAGATTTTTTTCATCCAGGGGGAAAAACAGTGGAATTCTGCAGAGTTTTTCTTCTGCTTGTTACATCATTAACAATTAGTAGCAAAAATATCATAATCATAATTTGCAAATATTGATTTATATAAAACAATAAATAAACCTAAATATTTCCAACATTACAACAGTCTGAAAAACATACAAATTTATTCAAGCTGTTAAATTTAATACTTTAAATTTTATCATGAAGATTTCAGGACAGCCTTTTCACAACGATCAAAGTCATAGCACCAGTCATATATACCAGTGACAGAGAAGCAGAAATGGCAAACATTTGCCAAGCAACCCACGCCTCTTAAAAAACTGTGGAAAATCTGCAAGGTGCAGATTCCATGTGGCCTGTTTATTAGATAAGACAGACACTGATAAAGTTTACTTCAGTGACATTGTTTACAGTAGAAAAAAGGTGGCAAATTCCAGTGTATCGTAGTATATTTTATTGCAATACTCACCATATCACAAATGCTTAAAAGCGCTATAATACTGTATCGTGTGATCTTGGTGATTCCCACCTCTATGAAACACCAGTTGTACCAAGTTAATGTGAAACACTGGCAACAAATGCCTTGGAGCACCAAATTCAACTCCGCATATTGCAAATTATCATCTTTTTCGTGGGGTCTCTGGTGATTCCCACCTCTAGGAAACATCAGTGTCCCAGGAATTTGGTACCAGGTTCATTTGAAACACTGGCAACAAAAGCCTTGGAGCACCAAACTCAACTTTCTGCATACCGCACAGCGTCACAAGAATGATATACATGCAGAAGAACCAGACATTCCGCTACTGACGATCCACGAAACCTCTCCGCCTCCCCCTGATGTCAACAAAACTCATTCAAACATTCCTACCTGACTGAAACCTATTGATGAAGGCTGCCTCTCTAAATTAAGACCAAAATCACATTAGCAAAAATACCACTAGCTCGTCTGTGTCGCTCAGCTGACGCTCTGACCGAAATGAAAAACATCGTCAAACGACAGCTGAGACATTAGTTAGCCTTAGCTTTAACACAGAGGCGTACTGTCACAGAATTATACCTCAGCCCAGTTATTAAACCGACCGAACACGCATACACTGGAACAACAGAAAAGAAATGCACGGTGAGCTGCGTTTATAGCGCTTCAGTTACCGCTAGCCGTTAGCCTACTAGCCAAAAGCGTTTATTGCTGTTGCTTGACAAAACACCGAAGCCTATCGTAGCGTTAGCACGAATAACGACGCCAAAAGCTTATTTAAGCAGCGCAGCTATTTGTATAAGACTACTGGCAGAGCTGCTTTAAGAATACTGTCCAGAAGGTATGGTTTTGTGAGGGGGGTGCTCTGTGTTATAAACTGACGTTATGTACCATTTCCGAAAGCTAAAGCGTTAGCAAGACCCCAACAAAAACACACAATTTGAAATAAACTATACCTTGTTGTCACTTGCGTCCATGTCAGTCACCGACACCGCGCCAGACCGTCATCGACCACAATGTGGACGTCAGCATGTGGGTATTTTTAATTTCTTCATTGTAAATATTAATCACTAACAGTGACTCACACCCAATTCGTAAGTAGAGCCCACCGTTAACTGTTGCTGCTGCGTCAGCTAGCTGCGCTCTCAACAGAGACGCTGTGGCTGAGAAAGGCGCAGCTTGCTGTCAGGGGGAAAATGGGAGTCACCTGGAACGGAAGCCGTCGAGGGCCAAAAAGGCTTCAAGCGACTGGAAAATCTAGCACGTCATGAACGCACAAAATAAGCTTCAAAGGGGCAGTTCAGACAAGACAAAAGAAAACGTTCTTGTCTCTAATTTCGAACAGTTTCAAAGCATTTATTAAATTTCTACTGGATTAAATTCTGAGAAGCAGCTGAACTCACTTAGTGCTGAGAGAAATCTTTATTACCAACAGGCGACAGTATACATTAAAATACTGTGTACAGGCTTTCAGACACATTTGGACTTTTTTCACAACTTAAGCATTTGTGTGTTGCACATGGAAGGATTGGCCAACTGGGAACACGGAAAACAAAAATAAGTGTCAGTGATTTCCTCTTATCAGCACAGAACAACACACTCTGAACACCTTCTTAAGAGTGCTTGAGGACTTCCTGATATTGATGCATTTTCAAAGCCTGTGCTGTATATCTTGTCTCAGAGGATAAACTGGAAGAAGCACAGTAGCATACTTTATGGATGTACTCAAACATGCCATTTTGCCTTGTCTCTTGTTTTTACAGGCCATCATGTGAGCTTGCTAACAATGGCTTGGTTCAAGGAGTTTAGCTGATTTGTCCATTTGTCTAAAGCTGTGTAACGAGCCCCTCCTCTTTTCTGGTAGTCCAGTTCTAGTAGCTGGTTGACCTGGTCAATTCGTCCATGGATTGTGCTGTGGGGGAAAAAAGAAAGGAAACAGAGTGTCAAGCTCTCTAAATTAAAAAAAAATGTAAAGAATTAATATTAAATAAATACAAGAATGAGAGGCAGACATTTTTTATGTTTTGACTAGTGTTCTTCTGTATGTCCGTCTTGTTTTGTCCCTTTCTTTGGTCATATGAGAACTGAATTAAATCATGTGAGGGCTGTTTCAGTTGAAGCAAGAAGGGTAGGCAAAAACAAGCTGAAGCTTCAGCCTACACCTTTTCAGTCTATGTATTTATATACATATTCACAAACTTATATCTGTCTATATGTGACTGAAATAAACCATTAAATTAATTTGTTCTGAATTCATTTCATAATATGAAAAAACACTTGCAAAAAAACAAAAAAAATTGTCTTACTCTAAATAGCATATATAATATGGCGATAGATTGTACTTGGCATACTGCAGTAAAACAAATTGACAAGGAAACAATAAAATGAAACAAATAAAAGGCATAACACAGAAACAAAATCAGTTTCTTCTCAAACTTCAAAATAGTAATTACAACACAAAAAACATTTTTTTTTCTCCTACTGCTTTTATTTTTTTAAACAAATCCTTTCAGATGCCAGTGCATGTTGGAAACAATCAACAGCAACTGCAAAGTTAAAACGAGCTCTAGTTAGCTTGAGTTTTCACTCCCCACGCTCTTATTTTTGTCAGTGAACCAGTAGTAAGCAGGTTATTATTACAGTAAGACCTTCAAGACGTAAATGAAACTGCTTATTCACACCCGCCTGATTCCCTTTTGGGCCGAGGGATGCAAAGAATGAGGAAGTACAGCTATCTACAGCCTGGCTTCTCAGCACAAATGTGAAGGAGAAACTTACTTATCCAAGATGCACTGCACCAGCAAACTCTCCACATCGCACACATCAATGTTCAGCTCCTGAAATACAAAAGAACACAAGACTGATCCTCACATCTATTAAGATGCATGGCACAAAGTATGACTGAACATTGTCTTATGCAAGTATCACTATAAGTATGAACTCATAAGTTACTAATAATGCATTAGCACTAATTTCTTCACTTATATGAAGATTATTTACTTTGAATATTTTAGTTCCCTTTTCACTGCTTTTAACTTTTAATCGAGCTTTATTAATTATGGTTAAAATAAACAGAAAAAAATAAGTTACAAAAAATACTGAACTAAAAAAAATAGAGGCATAATCTAAAACTTACATAAATTGGGTTTATCTAAGAAAATTTTGTTATTAAATAAGGGCAGAACCAATTATTTTAGGACCTCTTTCTAAGGATACAGTAATTTAATTAGAAACTGCTGCTTTTCATATGCCCATTTCATCATTAATTTCTGTTCATGGCAAAACGTCAATCCATTTACTTCTATCGTATTTAAATGAAGTTATTCAATAAAGCCCTCAGGTACATCAGCGGGAACTGACAACAGCACTGAATTTCCCTTTCTATCAGAAGTGCATGCCTCCAAGCTTATCAGTTTTTTCCATCAGTGCTTGAGTGACAGCTGAACATTGCAAGATGATGTGGTCATACTTATGGTAGTGGATCATTTTCATGCCTGAGTCACATGCACACCTTATTTTCTTCCATTTCCACACTGTTATCAGTCTCAGATGTTAAGACAGCTAGGCTGAAGCTAGAAACCTGACTATATGTCTACTTTTTTCTTTACTACAATGAATTAATGAATTGTTGAATAAGTTCTTGTCGATATACATCCCTACCGATATAACCACACCACTAATCCTGCAAAGCCAAATCAAATCTCTCAATTTCAGATTTAGCTCTGACAGCTGTATCCAGAAAGCGTGACTATCTTTGTTCTTTATTCCAGTTTACCCTTTTCTTTTTGGGTATTACTAAATGGCTTTCAGTATGGACTATGAGTCTTGGACCCATGACTCTTTTACACATCTCCTGTGAGTCCCTGTGCCTTTGACAAAAAACTAAATTAATACAAATATAGAAATGAACAATTATTTTATTTAACATTTTCATTTATATTTATCAGCATCATGTCACATCATTCGTCACATTCTCCAGTTGTAAAAAGGTGTAGTCTAGACACCAAAATTCATTTTTCATCTAAATTGTGTGTCATAGCCTACTGTACATCTATCACCAAGCACCTTATCCTCTTAATTTTGCTGAACTTCAATTGCGATAGTTATTATGAATATATATACACATATAGTCCACCTAGTTATGGGTTCCAAAACCAAAAAGTCACAGAGAAATAAAAATAGAATTTACTGGTGCATTTACAGATTTGTTTGCTTTCACTGTTAAAGCTGCTAAATTACCAGTAAGCTCATGTTTGTTCCGTGATTGAATTTAGTCTAAGGCTACGTTCACACTGCAGGCAAAAGTGGCCCAAAACTAATTTTTTTTGCCACACGCGACCCATACCTGATTTTTTATGGCAGTCTGAACTGCACAAATCCGATTTTTCAAATAAGACTCAGGCCACTTTATTATGTGGTGCTAAATCAGATACACATCTGATGTTTTTAACGCAACCTCAGTCTGTATGCTCATGTCGCTTTTCATCCAACATCAATGAAGTGAGACAGACGTCATAATTCTGCACTGGAGGAGGCGAGACGCGACAAGATCAAACACAAACAATGGATGAAACAACATGGCAGACACCATTGATGGAGCTACTCAATGGAAAGAAAGCGAGGTTTTATTTACACGCTGACATGTGTAGCATCCATATCTACTTCCATAATCAAAGTGTGCTGCATATGACATCATGTTGTCTTCTGCGCATGCGCGACAATTCAGGGCCGTAGACTGTTCACGCTGAAGTCTGATGACGGTCACGGTGACGCATAAAAACGGATCTCAGCAACAACAACAAAAAAAAAAAAATCAGAATTGAGCATTAAGACTTGCAGTGTGAACATAGCCTAAATTAAACGAAACTGGCCCTTTTTTCTAACTTTTGCTATTAGGCTGATATTTGTTTACTCTACTGTCAAAGTAGACTACTTTAATTTGGTTTATTTGCATAAATAAAGGTAGGACTCAAAGTGGACTGCAGAGCTCAATAGCAACTGTTTCTTCTACTTCACAATTGTTAAGCTTTTTGCCAATAAAAGTATTTAAAATTCATAATTAAACAATTAAATACTTTCACAAGTGCAAATGAAAATGCAAAGTTAAAGTACCTAAATATAAACAGCCCACTAAGTAGTGACATGTAGTGAAGATTTAAATTATTTACACTTTTGCTAAGGTTGATAGGCTACTTAGTAAGCTGTGTCGCCATTGTAAGGGTGAAATGTCTGTACAGATTTTTTCTGGTTACAAATCACTCCAAAATGGCTCTTCTGGTAGTTAAGTTTGGCAATCCCTGGCAAGGTTATTGTAGTAACTAAAATTAAACTAAAAACTGAAACTAAATGAGAAAAATATTTTTAGTTAAGTGAAATAAAAATAAAAACTATACTTTTGGTAAAAATCAAAAACTAACTAAAATGACATTGTGGGCATAGCAAACTAACTAAAATAAAATAAAAATATGCAGGAAATGTTGTGAGTTCTAGTCTTTGACAGTTAGGTTAAAAATTGGTCAGACAACCTCTCTGATGAGGCTCTGGCGCATCTGTTCATTGAGACTTGGTTGTGACTCATTGCCTTCACAAAGTGATGTGTTTTATTGTAATTTCTGACCTAAACATCCTAAATCTTCCCCTGGCAAATACCACCCATATTATGACAATTAAGAAAACGAAAAATAACTCTGCCACTAATAACAACTAAACATTTTCAAACAATAAAAACTAAATGGAAACAAACAAACCCAGTCTGGAAACTAACTGAAACTAAACTGAATCGAAAGCAAAAATTCAAAATGAAATTTAAAAAAAAACTAATCTGCAAACACAAGACTATAATAACTATGACCCCTGGTACAGACCATTCAAACTCACGTCTATCACTGTAAATGATTGTCCAATGAGGAAATAGGAAAAGTCAATGTACAGAATATTTCTTTTTGATTGCGGTAACTTACCTTCGATATGAAAGGGATGTGTATTCTTGTGTACGGTTTGATGAGCTTGATAAGTACTTGAGTTCTAATGTTGCGCAAGAGCTCTGCAATACAACATTTCATGATCAGCTACACTTTAAAAAAATGCTTTTTAAATGTATTAATCACGCATGTGGACAGAAGTCACATTCACCACTCACCCTCTATGTGCTCTCGAATGAAGGGGTCATCCATTATGTTACTGTGATTTGTTTTCAAGATTTTCTCAAATTCAGTGATGTCATTGTTCTGGTAGGCGCTGAAAGGGACAACAATAACTGTTATTTTACTGTATACACCGTTTCCCTCAAACCCCCACAAAAAGTCTCAGCCTGAAAGCTGCTAAAAGTGTAATATTTTGGAATGTGTTTATGTAAACACTATTCTTATTACAGCTTTGGGTGCGCATTCTGAGTTTCTTGTTTATATAATAAGAGTTTTAAATTTATGCATGGCATATGAGTAGTCTGAGATGGTGCCTGTTATTTAGTTAAACAAGGAAGCAGAAAACCAGTAAATGTCTCAGGAAGACAAGTTATGGGCCGTGATTTACGGACTGTGTTGACAGCTGCAATAATTGATACCATGACCACTAATGTTGTTCATGTATAACTTTGCACTCAGAAGAAACAGTCACAAGTGCCCAGCTGAAACACAAACCTAATTCCATACATTCACTGCATTTGGGTAAAAGACACTAAGCAATTCAAAAAGTTCTGAGACTTGGCCAATAAAAAAAAAATCAAGAACCACAGTTTTAGCTTTTAAAAATAACATTTCTCTCACAAATTTGGCACAAAATCTACAGTGCAAGTGCACCATGTTGAGGAAATGCACATCCTCACCCTCGGTGCACCTGAATAGAATACAAGATTCTTGAGAATTTACTTTTACACCTAATGTCTGGACTGGTGACACCTGTAGCCAATAACAACTCTTTCCTCAACTTTAAAACATATTAACTTCAGCTCAGGGTTTTAGTAATGGAGTTTCAGACACAGTGCAAGGGGCAACCACACAGTGATCATAGAGATTTTAAATTCACTCTGAGCTATTGAAGCTTCTTATTTGGTAATAAGGTGAACTGTAAACAATTTTACCCAAATCCACCTACATGCAGAAAACATTTAGGTGCATTTTCATTTGTTGTCACTTACAAACAGGTTAAGCAGTTGGATTAATCAATGGTGTCACTACGTTTCCAGTTTGTCCATTTGTGCTTATAAGTAAATTAGTTATGTATCTCACCGTAAATTGGTACATAAAATGTTTTACCAGACACACATGAATGCAAGCTTACCTTACTAAGTTTGTCATTGCTAGGATCTCTGGGTCATTTTTGTATGGTTTGGCCTTTGAAAAAAAAAAAATACATACATTAGAATTTATAGCTTTTGAACAACTCTGTGCTAAAGCATAAACAAATTGGGCCTCATTCACACACAGTGTATATGGACAAACATGCAGATGAACATACATACAAAAGCTTCACGTGCAAATTTGTCATTCATCATTACCTGTTCACACTCTAGAAACAAATTTAAACCTGATGAAGGCCTGGCTCTCTTAGAAAATTGAATCATACATCTTTAAACCTAATCCTCTTACTACTGTGACTTTTCTGGTTTCCTCCACAGACACTATAGTCTCATTTTTTTCCAGTCAGAGGTTTCGCCCTTAAAACATGTCACTGCCTTTCTTCACAGGAAAGCAAAGAAAGGAAGAGAGCAGGAGCCCACCAATTTAGAATAACTCTGATTTACTAAGATAAGCCTTGATTAGTCCCACAGTTGAGAAATTACTGCAGTTTGTTCCATGAATCTGACAGTAATTCTGAATGTGCACTTTTTCGCTGGTTAAGAACATTTCAACACGAGTGAATGAGGCCCTTGAGTAAATCAAGTTGACTGGATATTTTTGAGAGAAAAAAAGCCAAACTAAACAGCAAAAAATTATGTGGCGAATAGTTAGTCACTATATTTTTCTCTAGTGCTTTATATTACTAGACACAGTCTGTTACCAGTTATGAAACATAAATATTATAAATTACAATTAGTCACACCTCTTGAGAGTCAAAGGGGTTAATTCCCGACTTCATCAGCATGTTTGCTAAGACCAGGTACTTCAGGCAAGTTGTCCTTCGTGGGCTTCCAGACTCATCATAATTTTTAAAGGCCTCAAAGAAGTCTGTGTGAGCTTTCTCAAACTCACCCTCTCTCAGATGCATCTTCCCACCACACTCTGGCCAGAATGAAACACGCACAGGTTATTCAGCAAACAGCTTTGACAGTACACAGTTTTGCAGTCACAAATAAAACTATGCAAATCTTCAGTGAATAAATTAACTACACCTTCATACCTCTGATAACTCCCATTATGAGCGGGTGAGGAATGGCAGATTTAATATGAAGTGACTGCTCATACAAGGCTTTCAATTTCTTGTTGTTTTTCTGTGCTGTATACATTTGGATCTCCAGAGCATAGATCTCCAACAGCTGTGTACCTTTCTTTAGGTCATCCTCTCCATCATCTGTCTGTAGGTAATCAAAAAAGAAACAACTATTTATTAGATCATTATTGCCGTCAAGTCCACATGCACTCACAATATACCAGAGAAAAACCCATTTAACTAAAGAAGTGGCTTCATGCTCACAAAGGTGGTGACTAACATCTTATTGAACTCTTGACTAAGAAACTGATACTCCACTGATCATCTCAGGTTTAAATGATCAGGCAGGTAACAAGCTGAGTGACCATATATTTAATTAGATATACATGGCTCTTTATAATAATAAAAACAAATAAACATATACCAGATTCAGTAAATATATTAATTACCTGACAGGACTGGTGTAGTTGCCTAAGGATCTTTTGCAGTTTCCCATATTCTTCTCTCTCCAAGTACAGCTTCCCCAACTACAAAAGAAAAACATTCTGAGCATCTCTTTTTTTACTAATGAATAATGTAAGACTATGCGAAGTCAGTGGAAAACCTTTGTATACCTTTGTGTTAGTTTTAAACCACAGTCGGTCATTTTTTGCATCTTTCAAAGCCTCCAATGTGGTTTCATAGAATTCCTGTAGCAAGTCCATCTAGTGACACAAAAAATACATCTTAAAAAGCCCAGAAACACTGCAAGTTACAAAAACCTATGCATCTCAAAATACTGATCCAGACCTGTTTGGAAGTAGAGATATAGTCCAGAATGGAGTTGATGGACTTCTCTGAGTAGTTCCTAGTGACAGCACTTCTGATGTATGTGAGAAGCTGCTTGTACCTGTTCATCATCTCTGGAAAGTTGGTCTACAGGGTTGAGAAACACAGTAAACCACTCTTCAATAATTCATATCGTGTAGGATAAGCGTAAAGAAATATGAAGGTATGTGTAACAAAGCATACCAGCTTAAAGTTGATTTTGATCATCTGTTTAAGTGCTTTGAACCCCCATTCGCCCTTCTCTCCCTCTAGTTCCAGTACCTGAGCACAACAAAGTCAACAAACGTCAGTAAACTTCACTTTTTAAGTAACTGGGATACACACAGAGAAGAGTTTATTTTTATGGAATATGACTCCACCTTCTGGAAACTGCTGAGTGCTGCTTTGGGATCGTCCTCCTTCAACGCTTTGGAGTTGTAGTACTGGTTCTCCAGGTCCACATTTGGCTCTGAATTACTGTCCTCTGAGTATTCCTAAGTTTAAGCGCACAAGCATGTCAAAATTCAAATCAGTTCATACATATAAGATACACATTCAACAGAGAGTCTCAGCCAGCTAAAGCAAAGCTAAGCATGACAGCCCCTGAGTTATATTCTTTAATTATTAGCCGTGAGCTAAAGTTAGCCATTATCGTAGCTTGCCAACTAGCGCGCTGGCTTGCTGCAATTCAAATCCAGCGACTGAAGACTCCACCTTGAGCTATGGGTTAAATGCAAGTCAATATTATTCAGCAGCTAAAACCAGCTGGGAAGCCAACCTTATTCATTCGCTGTCTGCTTGCTATTAGCCACCAGGCTAACTAAACAGCTAACATCAGCTAGCATGAACTGTCGGCACTTCTCCGTCTGCGGGCAAACGGATGCAATATACAAGCAAGCCGAGTCATTTAATTTATAAATACCAGGTCGTAATCTTCATCCTCATCGCACATGAAATCATCTTCCATGTCAGACATCTTGATGGTGTTCCTTGTTGTTATGCAGAGACAGACTACAGCAACCCGGCCTGTGCTGTTTGGCAGCGGTGAGGCGAGGACTCGGGGTGGATAGGTGCAGTGTGCACTTCCGTCTATAGATGGCGCTGTTGGATCGCGCCTGATAGACTCCACACAGGTTTTTAACCCGTGGATGTCAAACGGCTGTGGGGTGAATTTCATAACAATGCACTGAGGTCAGACTTATTTTAAAGTTATATTTTCTGATTACTTTTTGTTTGAGTTTGTGTTTTCAATTCAGTTCTGTTTCAGTTAGTTTCCAGAGTGGCTTTGCTGGTTTCAGTTTTTATTGTTTGAAAATGTTGGAGCATTTTTATTAGTTTCACTGTTAGTTTTAGTTTTCATGAATGCAGTAACGTGGACGGCATTTGTCAGGGGAGGATTTAAGATTTTCGGATTAAAAATGACAATAAAAAATACAACTCTTAGTGAAGGCAGCTGACTCCCAGTCATGTAGTGATCCTGCTGTCTCAATAAACAGCAGCACCAAAGCCTCATCAGACAGGCTGTCTTATCAAATCTGACCAAACTGACACTTCCTGTATATTTTACTTTAATTTAGTTTTTTTTAAACTTTATTTTAGTTCATTTTGTGAGCACAGAATATTGTTTGAGTATGTTTTAATTTTTTTTTAATCAAAAGTCTAGTTTACTGAAATGTTTTTCTCATTTAGTTTTAGTTACTATAACAAGCTTGACTGGGCTCATATTAGATTGACTGTCAGCAGCAGAAAAGTGCATTTACTCAAGCAGTGTACTTAAATGTAACTGCTTTTTACCATGTGACACATAATACAAACCATATCAGTTAAGAACATCTGAGTAATGAATATCAAAATGCACTCATAACTATTATATGTCATGTACTGGCATTTATATGGCACTTTTCAAGTCTTACTAACCACTCAAAGCACTTTAACTACAAGTTACATCTTAGGCTTATTCTAAGGTTATTATAGTTAACTAAAACTAAAACTAAACTCAAAACTAAAACTAGGTGAGAAAAAAAACATTTTAGTTACTGAAATAAAAATCAAAACTAATTAAAACTATAGTGAAAAATACAGTGAAAACTAACTAAATCAAAATAAAAGTAAACAGGAAATGTCCACAGTTTTAGTCTTTGTCAGTTTGGTCAAATTTGGTAATGCAGCTGGTCTGATGAGGCTTTGGTGCTTCTATTTATTTAGACTGCAGGACTGAGTCAACTGCCTTCACAAAGCATTGTGTAATTTTTGATCTGAACATTTTAAATCTTCCCCTGATAAATGCCATCTGTATTGTAATAACTAAAAAAACTAAAACTAACACTAAAACTAAGCATTTTTTAAACACGAAAAACTAAATTGAAACAAGCAAAGCCACTCTGGAAACTAGCTAAAACTAAAACAAATTGAAAACAAAAGCTCACAATGAAATAAAATTGAAAAATAATTAGAAAAAGCAAAATTATAATAACTTTGTTATATACTTGAGCTAACTCATGTTTATGGCTAATTCAGAATCACTAGTTGACCCAGACATGTCCAAAGTCCAGCCCAGGTGCCAGTTGCGGCCCGAGGTCAGATTTTATCCAGCCAACAGCTTCTGTTTTCATAGTATTCATTTATTGCCTGCTAGCACTGCAAAATAGAATTAATAAATTATACAAGTTTAAAATGCAATTTTTGTTTTCATGTTATGTTAGCAGCAAAATGCAATCTATGCTATAAGCTCCTGCATAATTTCTGCTACTAGGCAACTTTAAAAAAGAATAGTTGAAATTGAGGGTGCTGCTTCCAGGATCAATGGGAACTGTGATTTTTTTTTTTTTTAAACCAAAACCTGAAACAATTGTGTTTGCCTAATTTGCCAAGAGAGTATTGTCATGCCTAAGGAGTGCAATTTAAAGAAGCACTATCAGACAAAACTTGCTAATGCATAGGATAGGCCAAAAAGTAAAGCAACTCAGTGCTGACTTGGTCTCACTACAGGGATTGTTCACACAGGGATGTGATTGAATTGAAAATACGACCAAAGGTATGAGGTGGTCATGTTAATCCCTAAACATGGCAAACCTTTTACAGGGGCTGAGTTTATAAAAGGCTGTGCCACCAATATTGTTAAGTACATTTGCCTTAAGAGATGCATGTCTGTAACTTTTATAATTATAAATTAAAAATGAATAAAAAATTGTCAAGAAGGACTGTTGGCCCTTGGACGTTTTTCTATTAATAAATCTGGCACCCTGAAAAAGGTTTGGGAACCCCTGAGTTAACCTAACATACATGTCAGACTGTAAGAGAAAGCGGGGCACCCGAAGGAGACCTGCACAGGGAGAGCATGCAGGCTCCAAACAAGGAGACCCCAGTCAGGGTTTGAACCAGGAACCTTCTTGCTCTAAGACAGGGGTTGGCAACCTTTACTACCAAAAGAACCATTTGCAAAACATACCTGAGCCCTCTGATGCCTACTTATTTAAGACATTTATTGCATGTTTTCTGTGTTAAACTTCATATTTTATATGGTACTTTTTGTTAACTGTTGTAGCAAAGTAATTTCTTTAGGATACATGAAGTATATCTTATCTTACCTTAATAAAGGCGACACAGCCTGTTATGTATAACTTAGCACTAGAGGGGCAACAATGAGACAACCCCCAAAACAGGAATGGTTTTATAGATGGAGGCCACTGACATTTTTCCCTCCTCATCTTTTCTGTTTTTTTCACTAGGTTTGCATTTGGCTAGGGTCAGTGTCACTACTAGTAGCATGAGGCGATACCTAGACCCTACAGAGGGTCCACAGGTATTCCATTTCCTCCAGGATGGCACATCAATATTTACCATTGCTAGAAGGTTTACTGTTTCTCCCAGCAAGGTCTCAAGAGTATGGAGAAGATTCCAGGACACAGGCAGTTACTCTAGGAGAGCTGGACAGAGCCATAGAAGGTCCTTAACAGGATGAGCACTGCCAGAACACTACAAAATGACTTCCAGCAGGCCACTGGGCCTGAGGGCCTGATGTCCTCTAGTTGGCCCTGTGTTCACTGCTCAGCACCATGGAGCTTGCCATAGAATACCAGAATTGGCAGATCTGCCACTGGCACCCTGTGCTTTTGAGAGCAGGTTCACCCCGAGCACATGTGACAGACGTGAAAGGGTCTGGAGAAGCCATGGTGAACATTATGCTACCTGTAACATCATTCAGCCTGACCGATTTGGTGGTGGGTCATTGATGGTCTGTTGAGGCATGTCCATGGAGGGACACACATAGCTCTACAGGCTAGGCACCCTGACTGCCATTAGGTATTGGGATGAAATCCTTGGACCCATTGTCAGACCCTATACTGGTGCAGTGAGTCCTGGGGTAACAATGCCTGACCTCATGTGACGAGAGTATGCAAGCAGTTCCTGTAGGAGGAAGGAATTGATACCACTGACTAGCCCCATGCTCACCTGACCTAAACCCAATAGAACACCTGTGGGACCTTATGTTTCGGCCCATTTGACACCACAAGGTTGCACCTCAGACTGTCCAGGAGCTCAGTGATGCCCTGTCTACATCTGGGAGGAGTGTGCTCTGACGCTGTTGGGCATGCATACAAGCACGTGGGGGCTGTACAAACTACTGGGTACCATTTGGACTGGCTGCAAAGAAATTTTGGCAAAATGGACTAGCCTGCCGCATCATTTTTTCACTTTGATTTTTGAGGTAGCTTTGAATTCAGTCCTCTGTAGGTTGATTCATTTTCATTTCCATCAAACGATGTGGCATCCTTTCATTCCAAACACATTACCCAGTCCATATCAGTATGGATATCCAGCATGATTTTCCCTGAGATCTGAATTTGTTTTCATTGTTCCTTTAAATTTTCTGAGTAGTGTATAAGCAAAGTTTAATCTACAAAGCATGTTTCCTTTAACACTGAAGTGCAACATAGATTTGCTCAATGGTTTAGAATGACTGTAATAGAAAAGAAATAGCTGGACAAACTGGGTTTAAGTAAAATTTATTGATAACATTTTCTAAGCCAGCACTGATGAAGATCTGCTCTGCAGGATTGAGTTGTGCCTTCAGGAAAAAAACACCTTCAATAAGAATAAACTTGTTGTCACTCATTACCAAAAAGGACGCTTTACCAAGGGTGATGCAACAAAGGTTTCATGAAAGCTAAATGGTGTTGTCAGGCCTGTTTTACACAGCAGGTTTTTAATAAAGGTCTTACCTTGTGACTAAAAAAACCCCACTGTAATTCAGATAACTTGTCTGTGTCTAAAATTACTTAATTTTATATTAAATTTCCATTTTCATTCCTGTGCATTTATTGCAGGCATCGCATCACCACACCAGGGCTGGTTGTGACCCTCAGGTCGCATATTTAAAACCCTTGTTATTGTGCTCTTACTTTAAATTATGAAAAGAAATTCAATTGACATAGGATCATCATCATTAATCATCAGCCTACTATGACCCAGGAGCTGTTTGCTTGTGAAAGAGGGAGAGGAAAAACAAAACAATATAACTTGCACCATCTGCTGACCTTTACAATGAACTACAAGTCAGCACAAGCTTTCTTTAAAAAAAAAAAAAAAGAGAGACTTGTGGCTTTGAGTAGAAAGATAAAGTAGACTTTATTTGATGGTGAAACCTAAATAAGATCTGTGATTACAAAACAGGCTCCCCATATAGTTTCTTTAAATGTCATAGAGGCTGGAATGCTGTACTGACAGAAAGGCATCAGAAAGACTGGACCTAAAATATAAAGCTTGAAAACTATGAGCTTCAGAGGGAAAACCGCCCTCTCAGAAGTTGTTCCTATGATCCACAGCAATTAGATTAGGTTAATGAACACATTTATCAGCTCCCAACATCAGAAACTTGAGAATAAAAGCAACAGACATCAATGGTAAAGATTGTTTCTAACAATCCCGTTTTTCTTGGTGTTACTACATCATAACAGGCCTTGTTTGGTTAGAAAACAAGAACTCATGAGTAACAAAAGCCCTATGTGCACTATCAAATGCCTAAGACATGTGAAAGTCTTCGCTCTTTGAAAAAGAACTTTCTCTGTCGCTCTGAGCACTGACTGCACTTCTCTCAGACCACAGAAACATTTCACTGTACATTAAATTGGAAACGGAGTGGCATTTCCCTTTAAGTAACCTCCAAGCTAACATATACATATACACCAATGTGACAAATATACACTCAAGCGCATCCTGCATCCCATCATGATCCAGCTGCAAAATGAAACATCCAAAAATATTTAGCTCATCAATACACTGGAAAAATATAGCACTGTAGGTCTCATGTCTTTAAAGTGACTGTTTTAAAGGAATAGTTTGACATTTTGGGAAATATACCACACTCAGGTTTTAATGGGAAAGCTAGTAAAACATCACTAACCAGCACTTCCAGCTCCTTTAACACTGTTGTGTCTGTATGGATTAAACAAACTATATCTAATGTTAATCATAAGCTTTGGGGGTGCTGCTGAGCGGAGGGTTTTCCTCAGGACAAGCCTTCCTGCCAATTCCAAAGCCCTTCGGCTGCTCCCCTGTATTCTCCCCAAGAGGTCGCCACAGTGGATTAAGCCGCATTGGTAATTTGGCTTTCATGCTGGATGCCCTTTTTGACGAAATCCTCTATGGCGAGAGGGGCTTGTGTCCCCACCTGGAATTGAACCAGGCACCTTTCGCTTGTAAGGCGAATGTGTAAACTACTACACTATGGGGGACATTTTCCAAAAAAAAAAAAAAGTTGAACTTTTCCTTTAATTCCAGTCACTAAGAAAAATAATTAACTCTTCAAAAAGCCCTCTCTCAATACTTTAGTGTAAATAATGTTATAAACATAGGTTTATATTTTTATCACTATTAACTTCACCCAAATGAATACATTTTTACCAACACCTGAAACACAAAAATAGCTTCAAAAATATGACAGTAACCCTCACTGGTAATTAAATCCATAGTCTCAGGTAGAGTCAATCTCTTTATCGATTTTGGCCATCTATCACAGGAAGCGGCTGCTCCTGACAAAAGTCCTTGTCTGTATCTTAATGGACACTATATGTCTACTTTTGGGTCTGGTCCCATCTGTCCCAAACACTAACAAAATCTGCTGTTCTCTTAAGGTTTGCACCAAAGTGTTGGCAGCGATGAAGAAAAGCACATTAAAAATAGACATCTTTAAATAGCTGTTCAGCTCTTCTAGTGCAGCACAATCAGAAACATTGAATTCAAGTCATTATTATTTTCTCCCCTCCCCACGTATCATACAATGAATATAACGAAAAGAATCATTTTCAGTTAAGAAACTAAATGTGAAAGGATAAATCTTTGATCAGACAAATAAACAATATACTGCAGCCACACTGTAACATCCAAAAATAGTCTTTTAGTTGAAATATAGATTTTTTTTTTCCTGCAAAGAAATGTTGGCATTCTAAGTCACTCTAATTAGATTTAATATACTGCTGAGGTGTAATTTGTGTTTCTACGTGTCTGTTAATCTTTCCTCGACAGTCCTGAATGCAGAGTCAAACCGTTGAAGAATAAAAAACTGACATCCAGTGTCATTTGGCACATGGGGCGCCATCGCTGGCAGCTGCAGTGACGTCAGGATCTTTGTCGTCTGTGGTGATGGCAGCAGCAGCAGCGCTCCTGTCCTCGTTGTCATTGTTATTGTTACTATTATTATTGTTGTTGTTTTGGACACTTGGGAGCCCATGGCTGTTGTTTTGGACCAGAGGGGTGTTGCTGAGCCTCAAGTCCTCCAGCTTTTTCCATAGCTCTTCTCTCTCCTGCTCCTTCTTCTTTTCCCTGGGGGGAAAAAAATCACACTAATATAAAGAAATACACCAGAAATGACCATAAACCACCACAAACTGTCAAAAAAGTCAGGAATCAAATTTACAAAGAGACCCAAAGAACCACTTAATTTAAAAACAAATTCAGGACTTTGAAACCACTTATCTTTACAATGTTGCTTCAGTTCATTGAGGTTTGCAGGCATTCCTTCACACACACCTCTCTATAGGTCTGGCCAAAACCTTTTAATCAGGTTGAGGTCTGGACTTTGAGTGGGCAATTGCAACATCTTGATTCTTTCCTTTTTCAGCCATTCTGTTGGAGATTTACTGGTGTAACTGTTCTGTTACATGACTTTGGTATACAGAGGAGTTCATGTCCTACTCAATGATTGCCAGGTGCCCAGGTCCTGTGGCTCCAAAACAAGCCCAAATCATCACCCTCCCACCAACGTGCTTGACAGCTGTAGGAGGTGTTTGTGCTTATATGCTGTGTTTGGTTTTCAACAAATGTGGTGCTGTGCATTATGGCCAAACATCTCCACTTCAGTCTCGTCTGTCCAAAAGACATTCTTCCAGAAGTCTTGTGGATCGTTCACATGCAGTTTTTTAAACCTAAGGTGTGCTGGTAAGAGAGAAAAGGCTTTCTCCTGGTAACCCTTCCAAACAAGCTATACTTGTTCAGTCCGTTTCCAATTGTGCTGTCATGAACTTTACTACTTGCTAACTAAGGACTGTAGATGTAGCTCTTTGGTTTTTTGCAGTTTCTCTGAGCATTGCATGGTCTGACCTTGGGGTGAATTTGCTGAGACATCCACTCCTGGGAAGATTGTGACACACATCTGAATGCTCCAGACCAGCAAATTGCCAAAACTTCTAGTTTTACACAGGTGCTCACACTGGCTGATCAAGCCCATTTAATTAGCAGCTCCTGGCTGCTACTTACCCTCTTAATTCCTATGAAAGCAGTGAGGACGTACTTAAGTTTTAGAGAAGTGTATCGAATCCTTTGAAAACTCTTAGAAATCTTTTATGTGACTGTATATAATATTCGTCATATATAAAATGAAATATTTTGCCCTTTTTGTTTGAATTTTGAGGATTATGGCTCACAGCTCACGAAAGTCAGAAATTCTTCTTCCTTCAGCTTCTCCCGTTCGGGGTTGCCACACCAGATCATCTGCCTCCATTTCACCCTATCCCTTGTGTCCTCTTTCGTCACACCAACTCTCTTCATTTCCACCTCAAATTTTCGAAGTATTTCTGTTACATCGCTATTCAAACAGTATAAACACAGTGTATTTCTCAGTTTAGTACAGTATACAAAACCACTATCAGGAGGAAGACTGCTGACATGACAGTTGTCCAGTTTGACACCCTCCATAACAAAGGGTAAACCACAGGTCATCATAGCTGAAAAGCCAGGCTGTTTGCAGAGTGCTGTATTGTACCATATTAATGCAAAGTTGACTTGAAGAGAAAAGTGAATCAGAATCAGAATACTTTATTAATCCCTGGGGGGAAAATACTTAAAGGATACAATAAGTATTAGAATTAATTAGAATCTAGTATTAGAAGAAGGTGCACAAGCAACTAGAACGACTGCAGCCTCGAGAGAGCCAACAAGAAATGCTGATTCAAGAACTTGGGAGAGCTTCACAAGGAGTGGACTGAGGCTGGTGTCAGTGCATCAAGAGCTACTACCAGATACCTTCAAGAAAGGAGCTACAATTGACACATTTCTAATATCAGCCTCTCCTGAACCAGAGATGTCAGAAGCATCGACCTGGGCTCAGGAGAAAAAGATCGGGACCATCGCTTAGTGGTTCAATGTCCTCTTTTCAGATGAAAGTAAATTTTGCATTTCATTTGGAAATCAAGGTCCCAGAATCTGGAAGAAACCTAGAAAGGGAAAGAATTCAAGGTATTTGAAGTTCAGTGTGAAATGTCTGCAGTGTGTGATAATTTGGGATGGCATGTCACCTGCTGGTGTTGGTGGCAGTTGGCCCACTTTGTTTTATCAAGTCCAAAGTCAATGTAGCTGTCTACCAGGTGTTAGAGCACTTCACGCTTCCATCAGCTGACAAGCTTTATGGAGATGTCAATTTCCTTTTCAGCAGGACTCAGCACCTGCTCTTTGTGCCAAAACTACAACCAAATGAGTTCCTGAGCATATTACTGTGCTTTACGCGCCAGCCAACTGGCCTGACCTGAACCCCACAGAGAATTCCCCACAGAGTTATTTTTTCAAAAGGAGGGTGAGAAACTACCAACATAAAAAAAGCAGAAGAGCTGAAGGAATCAAAGCAACCTGGCCTAACACCTCAGCAGTTCCATATGGTCACCTCCATGTCATGCCGCAGCACAGTGGTGTGGAAATATTCTAATAATTTGAAATGCTAGATTCCTGATTTTCATGAGCTATAATCAATAATCTTGAAAATTACAAAAAAGGCTTGAAATATTTCACTTTATGTGAAATGAAAACAGAACTTGCTGAATTAAATTACAAAAAGAAATGACCTACGTCTTAGAAACTAACTCAGCCTAAAAAATATTTCAGATGCTTTAAAACCTAAAATTCTTTGCCCATATTTTTTAATATGCTGCTTGAACAGAAGGTTGTTATGAGCACATACAATTTTTTTTCCCTTTTACTTGACTCTGCTTCTAGTTTCTAAACATGAGGAGGCGTAGATTTTATTTTGACCTGCTGACACACATCTTCTGTTCTCATTCATGAAAACACCTTCTGGCATGTTGCCTGTGATATTTGAAGCCACGAGCAGAGCATCAAGTAGAAAAAGTAATTTAGGAACATCAGCAGTGTCATCAGTTGTGTCACTTTGTCCTACATGACACGATGTATTTAATGAATAAAACTAGAAATCCTCTAGTGGGTAGAATGTAGCATTAACTGTAATTTTCATAACATTAATTAATTAAATAAAACAGAATAATACTATACTACACAATTATTAGACATTTTGGAAAAAATTCTGACACAAACACTCTAAATTACTTTTGAAGTTCAGTGTGTAGAATTCACAGCCCAATTTGCAGATCTGGCAGTGATTTATTTGCTTTCTTACATCAAATCCTAACACCTATCTTTAACTGCACTCCTTCATTTTATTTCATTTTTTCCATTTATCTGTGCTCATATATTTTCTATAATTTTTCACTTTACCATTTTGTTTATGTCATTCTGTATTTATTTTATTGGGCTAATATATTTTATTTAAGCTGTTTTGGCCGTTGTGACAGGAACTTTTCTGATAAATGAAATAGATCTTATTTTCCTACTAAAAATCTTAAATACACTGCTTCCTTCTCTGAGAAAAAGATTCACTTCCCACTTCTAAGCAAATAGGTTTGTTTTCTACCATAAATCATATTACCGCTTATAAACCGGTCGCAAAGAAAAGATGCAGAGGACTGAGAGACGCTGCAATGAATCACTTGAATCACATAGTTTATATATTAGGTTTTGTGTTTGAAGTATGGTTACTGAACCTGTCAGAGCAGATGACAAATAACATGAGGAAAACAAGTGCTAGAGTCACTCACCGTTGCCTGTCTGCTTTATAGGAGGCTGTCAACTCATCGAACAGCGTGCAGTTCATCTCCATCAGCGTCTTCAGCACATTGTAGACCAGAGCAATAATTGTCCTGCAACATAACAGAGAAGCACTAAGATCAGCAACACATGCACGTGCAGCTTAACTATGGACACTGAGGTTTCAGGTTTTGTTCTTAAATTAATGTGTGGATCACAGTTTTCTTTTCATGTATAAACACAAAGATGCACACTAATGTCCCAAAATTAGCAGTGAGGAAAATTAAGCATGAATGTTGAGTCAGATTTCAGGTTTTCTTCAGTGTTTGAAGAGGAAGGGGTTAAACACATCGTGTTCTGGTTTGACTCTGCAGATCATCAATTTAGTGATTGGATTTAAAGGGTCATTTCCATATATTCCAACACTTCATTTTTTTACCCTAGTCTCTCTCGTATTTTTAGATGCCTTTGGTTCCTTGCACCTTCTCATTCTTTTGTTTCTCCCAGAAAATGTTATAGTTCATGTGACCCTCAAACATCATTATGAATAATTAGATTACACCTCCCCTAAAGTTTTGTGTGTTTGCCTATTGTTATCCAAGTTGCTAGATGGTCTATGAACTGGACTCTAAACACAAAATCCACACACTAAAGACAACGTCAACCAATCGGTTGCACAATCTGGCAACCCACAGCCTGATTCAAGAGGTGTGTGTAGATAATCATTAATCAGGAAGGCAGTTAAGATGATGAATGAAATAGTTGCTATCTCAGCTGTTTCTTCACCACTAAAGCCAGACTTTAAAATACTTAACACTATGAGTTGACCCATATGGTCAACTAACTGGATGTGTGTGACAGGTAGTTGCTGGCTTGAGTTTCTTAAAAATGATTTTTATATTTTATCTTAACTGTACTGCTATCTTCTTCTTACTGATATTTATGTATACTGAACAGGAGTGCCTGTCATGCAAGTAATTTCCCCTCTGGAATTAATAAAGTATTCTGATTCTGATTTAAAGTTGCAAGGATAATCATGTTTTGATATTTCCAAATCAAACACTCATAAGTGAAGCATTATAATACATATACAAATTAGACAATGAGTTATAATCAGCTTTGATCAAAGTGAGTCATCCTCTGAGCTGAATGAATAGTAATAATGTCTCTATGCAGCCAGCAGCTGGAGTGCACAGAGGCTGTCAATGAAGTGAAACATAAAAAAAAAAAAAAACTACAAAAATATTACATTTATATTTTGTTGTAGCGTCACCAAAACACATCCCATTATCACTAATCTCCTGCAGTTTAAATTGGGAAAATGAAAATGTACCTTTGGCTGCTCCCTTGTATTCTCCCCAAAAAAAATTTCATACATTCACTGGCATGGTGTTTAACCAAAATTATGGTACTTGACTTATCATTGGACTTCTGTAGGTTTAACTACAACAATTACTTGGGGAAAATAAGTTTTTTTCCTTTTAAATTTGATTAGCTAAACTCCGAACTGCTTTCACCCACAGTCATGTGAAAAAGACTGGTTCTACAGGACTCTCTGCAGTCTCTAAAGAGAAAATGGCAGCAAGGGCTTGGGTATGCAAAGCTGCATCTGAACAAAACCACAAGACTTCTGAAATGACATCCTCTGGAGAGATGGGGCCTAACTGGTGATGTTCAGCCACAATGGACAGGCCACACCTAGTGAAACTCAAACACTTCCTATCAGCACAAACACCTCATACCAACTGTCAACCAATGGTGAAAGTTGGTATGAGGCATTGGTATGAGGTGTCACCAACTGTGGAAAACGGTGAGAAAATCTAAAATAAAGTGTCTCCTGTTGTGAGAACACAGATGATGGGAATGATCTCTTGTTGTGTGCTACATGTGAGCAACAACTCTGGAACATATGTAGACTGACTTGCTTTCTCCAGAGTCGTCTCCAGATCATTCTCCAGCTGATGATAATTTGGGCTTGCTTTGCAGCCACAAGGCCTGGAGACCTTGCAGTCATTGAGCAGACAATGAAATTCCTCTGTATCCAAAATTATTCTAGAGTCAAATGAAGCCATCTGTTAGACAACTAAAGCTTGGCCCTAACTGAGTCATGTAACAGGACAATGATCCCAAGCACACCAGAAAATTTATAACAGAATGATTCTTTTCTTTTTCAGCCGAAGTGTTGCAATGGTCCAGTCAAAGTCCAGACCTCAACCTGAATGAAATGATGTGGCTGGACGTTAAGAGAGCAGTGCATAAAAAGAACGCCCGCAAAACTCAATGAAATGACGCACTATCATCAAGAAAAGTGGGCCAAAATTCCTCCATATTGATGTGAGAGACTGAAAGTCATGCAGAAAATTATACTTCAAGTTATTGCTGAGAAAGATGGTTCTATATTCTATTGAATCATGGGGTGTACCTTATTTTTTCACATTACTACATGGACTCCTATGAAAACTCTTTTTCACATGACTGTGCGTTGTGATAATGCAGAAACCTTAAAACTTAGCAACTTGGGAGAAGTGATCCTCCACAAAAAAGGAACATATGTAAACATGCCAAATGATATTACAGGTGTTCAAATACTAAAACATTAGAGCTGAAATATTAATGATCAAAATGTAATTATTCATGCAAACTATACAACTAAATGAGAAAATGTCAACATGAAGTACTTATCAATTTCTATACACTGAAATTGGGTTATAAGAACATCTCTTATTCTTGAAGAGGTTTGTAAAAATGTACCTCTATGTAGACATGCCATCCCATGCCATCTTTTTGTCTTGGCTGTCATGTGTACATGTAAACAGAGTGCCAAGAAGAGCACATGACAGCAGTCTTGACTTCACAGCAGCAGGTTTCTGTGCAAATTTTTATGGAATCCAGGCTGAATGTCAAGAGCTGATTTAAGATGTGGGTGAAAGCTCTTAATAATTAGCAACTGGTCTTTGATTTGTTTTCTTTAGTGTGCGATAGTGTCAGTACTTACTGATTCCAGTGCTCTTTGGAGATTCTGTACAGGCTGCCAAACATGATGGGAAGGATCTTGTCGATGTTCTCCTCAATGAGGCTGAGGATGTATTCATTATTCCAAAAGTACAGCGCTCGCTCTGCTACCTGCGAGGACATAGAAAACAGAGAGCCTGCAGTCAAAAGCTGACAGAGATTTCGGAGCATACAGGCTGATGATCCACAGAAGGGAGAGGACAAAAGCACCAGTTTTACCTGAATACATCTTTTTATGTGGAACTCATGACAGTAATATCCACTACATGTAAGGTCTTCACCTTACAGTGTAAAGCACCTTGTGAAATGGCACTATATAAATAAATTGAATTAAAAACATGAGAAAAATTGTTTTTGCTTTATTAAACCTAATGCAGTTCTCTGTTTTCATGAAGAGTATAATGTTCAGTGTTTGTGGAAAGTAATTTCCCTCTGGGGATTAATAAAGTATTCTGATTTACACTGCAGCCTAGAACCTTTTTAGCTGTTACACTAACAGAAATTAAATGTTCAATACAATTTTATGTGACATTACTGTAGTGGATTACACATTTGCCTTGCTAGCAAAAGGTCCCTGTTTCGATTCCAGGTGGGAACACAAGCCACTCTCACCATGGAGGGTTGATTAATCCGCTCTGGCGAACCCTTGGGAAAAATACAAGGGAGCAGCCGAAGGTACATAATTACAATTTTATCAGACATTAGACTTGATTCTATTACAAAGTCTGTGCAAGGTCTTTATGTGAGAATATTAAAAGGTAACTGTCTGTATTCTCACCATTGGGTAGTGGTCATGTGTCCTGCTTCCTGCTTCAACTAAACCAAATAGAGCCAGGGTTCTCAAAGGGAACATTTTATGAGGAGAGGCTCAGCTTCCTTATATTCAATCAGCAGTTCATTTTGTACTACAGTACCACAGAACAAGACAAAGGGAGCATTTCTCTTCAATCTGTTACCTTTTATCAAGTCATCATAGCTGATTAAACCCTCCTATTTTTTTTAAAGATTTATTTATGAGCATTTTTAGACTTTATTGGACATGACAGTGGGGAGAGAAATGACATACAGAAAACCGCGTGGAGTGGACTCAAACCCAGGCCCCTGCAGGAAGGACTGTAATTTTTATATGGGTCGGCTACTCAACCAGGTGAGCAATAGCGGTGCCCGAGCCTTCTTAATATTAAACAAATAAAGCTGGTGTCAAGAAATTAGGCTTCAAACTTTAATTTTTGACAAAGCTTAGAATTGGGCCTGGATCAGGTGACCCTGAACAATCCTTCAGTTTTGCTGCGATAGGTTTAAGCTGCTGGGGGACTTTCCATGAGCAAGTCTCCTCCACTCACTTCTTTGCACTACAATTGCATTATATGTCGCTAACACGTCATTAACTTTTGCCTTCTCTCTCTGATAGTTTGTGTGTTGTCCTCGTCTCTACACTCTCCTTTTCCCTTTCACCGTCCAACCAGCTGCTACTCCCTGTGCTTGGTTTTTGCTGGAGGTCTCTTCCAGTTACAAGGGAGTTCTTCATTCTCACCTTCGTTCCCATCAGGTTCTGCTCATTATTGTTTCCTCTCTAATATTGTAGGGTTTTTACCTTACAATATAAAGAGCCTTGAGACGACTGTTGTTGTGAACTAGTAGTATAAAATAAAAAGATCTTGATGCATGCTCAATCATCCAGGTACGTAAAGCCTCAAAAGTTGATTCTGTTCATCTGGACGTAAGGTTTTCCGTGGGAGAAACGTTTCATCACTCATCCAAGTGACTTCTTCAGTCTCAACTGACTGCAGGTTTCCCCAACCTTATAAACAGTACATTTGCATAATGACTGAAACTATCACTACTGAGTGAAACTATCACCACTGGGGGACAATGGGCTGGTCAGTTCCTTAGCCATTAAAATGCAAATTCTTATGACAATTGATCAAACAACCCCCGATGAGGCCCACTGATCAAAGGCCATGAGTACCATCCACAGAGAGTTGGGGAATGGCTGCAATCACCGCATTGTAAGATGGCGAAAGATGTACCCTTAGGCCCCCTCCTCGATTCAGAGACGGTCTTTCCCTTTTCACGTATATGGCTTCCTTGACTCCCCGCTCAAACCAGCGTTCCTCCCTGTCCAGGATGTGTACATCCTCATCATTGAAAGAGTGTCCACTGGCCTGTAGGTGTAAATAGACTGCGGAGGCCTGGCCTGACGAGGTGGCTCTTCTATGCTGTGCCATCCGCTTCGCCAGAGGTTGTTTGGTTTCCCCGATGTATAGATCCTGGCAATCCTCCTGGCACTTAACAGCGTACACTATATTACTCTGTTTGTGTCGGGGGACCCGATCCTTGGGGTGGACCAATTTTTGGCGCAGCGTGTTTTGGGGTTTAAAAGCCACAGAGATGCGA
>VUQH01046622.1:0-10312 GCA_015106775.1 Etroplus canarensis
TTATTATATATTTAAAATTATTTTTTTTTTTTAAAATTTATATATATATATATATATATATATATATATATATATATATATATATATATATATATATATATATATATATATATATATATATATATATGCCCTGACACTGGCTGATGATAAATTAATCAGTGCATTTTATTTGTGGCACATACCTGCTAAGTCCCTTTCCTTTTATTTTGTTTGGAAGCAGTAAGGGTGTACTAACTCTGACAGTTGACAGTGTCCGTGTCATGTTAAGTTGAAAGGTAAGGCATCCAAGGGTCATTGGCTCATTAGCCCTATACTTAATATTTTGTCTGTCCGTACACCCATTTTCAGTTTCATCTAACATCAACTGACCTGGGGTGAAGTTTTAACATTTTAATAATATTAAACTTTTTTAAAGGATGAATAAAATCATTAAAGCAACATTTTGTGCTTTTTGCATGCTGTGTTTCAGAAACATCAAGCGGCTCTTTTTTGTTACAGCACATGACAGCAGTATTCTCTCCATTCAGCTGTGTTAGTTGGGAAGAATATCAATAATGCCTTGACAACCTGACATTATGTGAGCCAAATGAAATGACAGCAAATGTGATGTGCTGTGACATCCACAGAGAGCTGCTGTGACACCAGCTATCACAAACACCAACACATGATTTATGTCTGAGACTTAAAGTTCACTTAGGGAGACAAAACACCATGCAAATAAATGCCACATGGTGATGGCATTGTCAAAACAGTACGACAGACTAAAAGCCTACGCCAATCACCAATTAGGATCAGTGTCCTCTCTAAAGGATGGGGACTGGTCAGGTCAGAATGGTCTACAAACATGTTTGCAGGGGGCTCGTGGCCTTTGTAGCTATTGTTGGGGAAGGACGTTTGTGAGCACTAAGCCAGGACTGAAGATGGACAGTGAAAAATAGATACACTGACATATTTTTGTGGCGATAGTGTGATTATGCTTGACACACACTGTGTTTAACATGTCAGAGCAGCAATTAGCTCAGTGCCATTTAAACAGTGTAGGGTTCAGTTTAATCAAAGCTGTGACATGCAAGAGGAGGTTTCTCTTTTCTCATTCGTTTTTTGTTGTTTCTGCTCTTTTGTACATTTTTAAAAGCCAACTACAAACACAGTCCACAGTGTGCAGGCAGTGCCTCAGCGGTCATCTAGGCTTCAGTTTCTGATGAATTTTCACTACATGCCATTAAAATTTTTGCCGTGTATTCTGTACAAAGCTGCACATTAATTTCTTTATCACTTCTTTGAACATTTGTAGGCCCTGAAAGCTCAGGGGTGTTGAACTCTAAGGTACAGAATATCATTGGTTACCTGTTAAATCATTTTTCAGGCCCCATCCAATGTTAAAGACCTCATTGTACCATATTCTCCCATTAGAGCACTTCTCTCTCAGAGTGCAGACCTACTTGTGGTTCCTAAAGTTTTTCAAAGTAGAATGGGAGGCAGAGCCTTCAGCTATCAGGCCCGTCTCCTGCTGGACCAGCTCCCAGTTTGTATTCAGGAGACAGACACCCTGCACTCTGAATAATTCTGTGTCTAATAAGTTATCAGAAAACACCCAAAGAGTATGAGAGCACTGCATATGTATCACATTTCAACCCATACCTTAGCAGAATGCTCTTTGATTAAAATCATTGTACTGCATGTAACATTTTCACTAATTGGTTCCGTTTTGAGGCACAGCGTGTGAAATTCTGATGGGGAGACCAACTGGGCTCAAGGAGCAAATTAACAGCATCTTAAACTCTTGTTTTGGCCGACCTTCACGCTCAGCATGCTGCAGTCAAATGTGCTTCAGGATCTGCCAGCACCCTTTTGAGATTGGCTATAGGTACAACAGAGGACACGTCCAGGAAAATATAAAACTTTAGGTCAGAATGAGAAGTAAATCTGAGCTTTTGACACTGCTGATTGGACATGAGTTATTTTTTTAAAACTATGAGCTTCGGGGTTCCTGGTCAAAGCATTTTAGGCTTTCAATCAACATCGAAATGTGCCGTGTTCAGAGTTTTAGAAATTTGTAGAATATTATGGCTAACAAACATTAAAAAAAATCATCTCTTAAGGAATATTATTGGATACCATTTTTTATCTTCCATTTTATTAAAACCGTGAATACACACACACACACACACACACACACAGAATATATGGAGCTCTTTGGGTTTTTTTCTTTTAAAAAGTCACTTTTGTTTCTGTGTGGTGCTGAAGTGTTATTTCACACACAGCGACACTTTGACTTGTCAATACTCTGAGTGTGCTTGTGTCACGATGAGCTCTCAGGGTTTTGAAGGCAGATTCCTGCTCTCTGATTCAGTAAACAGATGAAAGATGCTTCTGAGGACAGAAACACTGAGTGGTAAAGTAGAGCTGATTTTCTACATTTGATCACTTTAATGTGAATCCACGATCGATTACTGTTCTCTCTCATCATGTTACAACTAACTGTGTGGAAAAGTAACCAAACATCTGACGCTTTTTCAATGTGCTGTCGCTTTATTAGACTGGCTGTGGCCTTTTGGTTCACACCTTACGGCGAATCATAATTGAAATATTGGTCGTGCTGTCTCACACTTCATGTTCCACAAGTAATGTACTTCTATGTGACCAGCAGGAGAATTTGTGAATTCTGATGTGTATTCAGATATGTATTTTATTTTTTAAAAAGCCTTTGTTACTGTCAAGAAACCTTGAGCATGAACCTTGTTCACAGATTAGTAACAGCCCAAGCATAAGAACTGTTTCAACAAATATACACTCAATGTTTTATCAAAGTATCTCCAACAATCACCATCAGTAAGAATTAGCCTTAAAGGAAGTGAAACACCATGACATAATTCTGACTCAGGCTGAGCATAGCATGTTTTCTGTTCAATTCATTAACGTAATGAAGGTGTGTGTGTGTGTGTGTGTGTGTGTGTGTGTGACCATGTGCAGCTCTCTAGCCTGCAGCAGGTTGAGTGTGTATGTTGGTGTGTCTCATTATGTGTTACTGCTAACAGCATGATGGCTAAACACCTGCTAAGGCCTGACCTCCATGTACCTGTCACTGCAAAACAAGCTGTTCTCTCTCTCCCCCATCCTGAACTCCTCCTACTTGTTACCTTGTTGATCTCTACAGCACCCCCTCCCTCCCTTCCTTTCTATCATAGCAGACCTGCCAGAGCATACTCTTCTCCTCTTTTTGATCCCTCACTCCCTCCCTGGTGTCCGTCCTTCTCAGCCCCATCTGTTCTCTGTTGTATATCTGAGGCGTCTTCCTCTGCCTCCTTTTTACTCCTCCATCTTTTCTCTCACTCTGACCTTCTTTCTTGGTTGAGTTGGTATTGGCAAGAGAAATGAATGTTTTCATTAGTTTAAATTTATTTAGAGCACTGATAATGACAGATGCCAGCAACACCAAAAGACCTGGAAGCCCACAAAAGACAAATAAAATGGAAGATCACAGAATTCTTTCCATGGTTAAGACAAACCCTTCACATCATCTAAACAAGTCAAGAACACTCTTGGGGAGGAAGGTCTATCACTATCAAAGTCTACAATCAAAAGACACCTTCAAACCACTGACGCCTGCAAACCACTGGTTCCACTCGGGAACAGGAGGAACAGATCAGACTTTGTCTTTTTCTTTGGTCAGAAACCAAGATGAATTTGTACAGAATAATGGAAAGAGAAAAGTGTGGAGAGGGGGAAGGAAAGGGACAGTTCATGATAGAAAGCCACATTATCTGTCCAACATGGTGGAATGGAACCAGGTCAATAGTGTTTATTGTTGATGTACAACAAGCTGAAGCTGTTTCTTTTGTAACACCGCTTACTTTCCAGCCTTACACTACCAGTCAAAAGTTTGGACACGCTTGGCCGTATGGTTGTATGGCCAAGCGTGTCCAGACTCTTGACTGGTAGTCTATATTTGTGAATGTCACAGCAAACTGTGTTCACAGACCCCCATTTCTGAAAGCTTTCCTGAGCCCATGCAATGATTTCCATGACAGAATTATGCCTGTTTGCAATGCAGTACTGCCTGAAGGCTCAAAGATCACAAGCATCCAGTATTGGTTTTTGGCTGTGTCCCTTGCACACAGAGATATCTCCAGATCCTCTGATTTTTTTTGATGATATCGTGCACTGGAGAAGATAGAAAATTCAATGTCTTTCCATTTTTACATTGAGGAACATATTTCTAAAATTGCCTCACAAATTGTAAGCACAGTTTCTGGCAGATTACTGAACCTCTGCCCATCTTTACTTCTGAGAGACTCTAAGGTGCTTGTTTTATACCCGATCACATTATAGCCTGTTGTCAATTGACCTAATTAGTTTCAACATGTTCCTTAAGCTGTTTCTTTCGTAACACCGCTTACTTTTCCAGCCTTACACTACCAGTCAAAAATTTGGACACGCTTGGCCAAGCGTGTTCAAATTTTTGACTGGTAGTGTAAATGTTAAATGGACTGTTAGTTATATAGTCATGGTCAAGGACACTTTGACTACAGTCACACTGCAGGTTAATTCCAATTTTATTATGTGGTCATTCACATTACAAGTTAAATGCTGCCACCATCAGACTCCAGGGTGAACAGTCTCTGGCCCTGAAGTGACGCACATCTGCAGAAGAAAGCATGATGTCACACGCAGCACGCTGTGTTTACAAAAGTAAATATGGCTGCTACACATGTCAGCGTGTAAATAAGGCTTCACTTTCTTTCCACTGACTAGCTCCAAGTCTGCCATGCTTGTTTGGTCCATTGTTGACATTTGATCTCACCGAGTTTCGCCTCGCCTCGGTGCAGAATTATAACTGTCTCACTTCAATAACAGAAAAGTCGGATGAAATGTGACATGACTGTTCAGACTGAGGTCGATTTGAAAAACATCGGATACATATTAATTTGGGATCACATGTGAAAGTGGCCTGAATCTGATTTGAAAATATCAGATCTGTGCTGTTCAGACTGTCATAGACAAATCAGATATGGACAGAAGAATCAGATTCGAGCCACTTTTGCCTGCAGTGTGAACGTAGCCTTGGACACACAGACTGGAGCAGCCACGGATTAAGCCACCAACCTTCTGGTTAGAAGATGAGCTGCTCTACCCCCTGAGCCACAAACACCCCATATGACTGCTAATAGAAGTAACAGGATGAGCTGTGAAGTGTACAGAGCTATACTCTGTTCAGATTCAGACAACTTCTGCAAACTGATTGGACGAAGCTTCACAGTGCAAATGGATAATGAGCCAAAGCAAACTGTGAATCCAATTTAAGAGTTTCTTAAATCAAAGAAATGAGATGTTCTTCAATTGTCATGACCTCTGCCTCCTGGTCGGCCGGTCATATGTTTTGTGTTTTATTTGTCTGCCTGTGCTCTCTCCTCCCTCCCTCTCGCTCTCCTATCGCTCTCCAGGGGGTGTGGCAGCCTGACCTAATTACCTGCGGGGCTCACCTGGGAGTCCGGGCTGCCACACCTGTCGCTGTTGCACCTAGCGAGCTGGGGAGCTATTCTTAAGCTGGCGCCGAGACGCTGCAGCCTTCGCTAGTTTGTTGTGAGAGATTCCTGCTGCAGCTCCGACGCTGCAGCCTTCGCCTCTTCACTTCCTACTATCCTCCAAGCTCTGGCCAAGCTCATGATCGCCTGTCCGCCGCTGAGACATCCTGCCGGTTCCATCCTGCCCTCTCCCTCTAGCGAGCGGCCTTGCACCTTCAATAAAGACTGTAAACTTTTATCTCTGAGTCCTGTGTTTGAGTTCAGCACCAGACCAGTCATGACATCAATGGCAGAGTCTGGGGATGTCCATGGGCTCTAGACTTAAGGCAGTCATTGACTGCCTTAAGTCTAGATTTAAAATTCTGTTAATTCGTGCCATTATTTCTCCTCTAAAAATAAGGGACTATCTATAAAGATGGCTGTGATTCCTAAACAGTTAATGCATTTCTTTTGTTAAACATCTTGAATTAAAGCTGAAAGTCGGCACTTCAGTCACATTATGATTAAGTGAAAATCCACTGTAGTGGATTTAGTAAAGAACAGCATTGAGGTGGTCGTTCTGTAGTGAAGAATATCTGCTGCTCTGTGTAATGCCAGTTTGAGAATCATCCTCTCATCCATCGACACATTTGTTCTTATAAAGCAGGGGAAAAGCCCCTCTTCCTGCTCCTCTAGAAAGAAGACTTGATCCTGATCTAAAATGCATTTACCCATAATGCCTCAGCATATTCTGACAGTGATAGTTGCATAATCATTAAAAATGGGCATGTAGGAAGTCTGATTAAGTAGGATGTCCTTGTCTTGCACATACTCACTGACTCTGTACTCACACTTCCTTGTGCACACTGACACACACAGCGCTTGAGTACGAGTGTATGATAGAGGGCGGTGAGCCCAGCATCCACAGAGGTCTGTTTCCAGCTATCTGTGCTCTCCATCACACGCTCACTATGTACGATATGACAGAGAACTGACAGAACAATTCAAGAGAAACAAGTAGGAAAAAAACAAATTAAAGGAAACAAAGCAGTTTTCAAATTTACTCGAGGTTTTATCATGATACTACTCTCCACCTCTGAAAAAACCAGAAGGCTGACTGCTAGAGGAATCTGTCTTTGTGTACTCAGTTAGGACTAAAAGGTTTTGGACGCTGACCGTTTTAAAAAAAAATTATTATATTATTTTACTTCTGTTAAAGGTGGAAAAAGTTTTGGACTGATTTCTCCTGATCTCATTTTTACATCAGAAAACTCTGGTATTTAAACAGCCGTATGTTAACTTTCTATTTTTTATGAAGCACTTTGTTCTTAAAGGCATGTAATGTCTGTAATTGTAATGTATTTTGTTGTGTTTGTAATTATTTAACACTTGACACACATAAAATATTTTTTAAATAGATAACTCAGATATAAGGCAAAAGTCAAAGTGTGGCATTTTCATATTCTAAAACCAGCATGTGATGAAAAGACATCCTAATGCAAGTGTAAAAAGGCATGTTTAGGCTGCAAAAATGTAGAAAGGAGAGAATAGACTGTCAAAATACACATACAAAAGGTAAAATAGGTCTGGAACAGTACTTTTAGCAGCAGATGACACTGAGGTCTACCTGTACCACAATGATGTGAGGAAAAAAGCATAGAGAAACTTTAACAGCTCATGATCCAGACCATACAAGATCACATGTAAACCATGGTGGAGGCAGGGGGCATGCATGGTTTCCAATGGCACATAAAGCAAGAGACCAATGCTGCAGAAAATTATTAATTTATCAGTTAATATATGAATTTTACAACTCACTGCACTCTCACTGCGGCCGTTTAATTCTGCACAGCTGCACATTGGAGGTGTTCAACTTCAAACAGGAAAGACAACATTTATGTAGTTTCCTCATGAGATTAATAAAGTATTCTGATTCTTAGTCTCATGAATATGAATTCAATAAAGGGCATTCAGGTCCCAGACCATCCCATAATGAAGTTAATGTGGAATTCACTTTTTTTAGAACCAAATACAAGTGAAAATAATTTGACTGAATATTCTCAATGATGCACCTTCAACTGCTCCCTTGTATTCTCCTCAAGGGGTCACCACAGCAGTTGAACCCAAATTGGTGATTTGGCAGAGGTTTTACACTGGATGCCCTTCATAATGGAACCCATGGTGATGGGGGCTTGTGTCCCCACCTGAAATTGAACCAGGGACATTTCACTTGTAAAGCAGATGTGCAAACCACTACACTGTGGGGGAGCAATATTCTCAATGATAACAGCAATAAAGACTAATAAGTGGTGTTATAGCTTAATATGTTGTCTTTTTTTATCTTTTCATCTTTTTTAAAAAGCAAAATTCTGAACATAACCTGTTCTCAACCAGGTCATGTGATTAGCAAAAATTACCGTGATGATCCAGTCAGAAAATCACCTTTGTGACAATAAAAATCTGCCATTAGACACAGTATACTTCACTATTAAGATTAAAGATAAAGATGAGGATATTCTGCAAAATATATATAAAACAATTTTATTCTATTGCTAAAGATAAAATCTAAGACAAAGATCTACTAGCAACAACCGTAAGCAGCTGCAACTGGGACCTGGCTAAGCATCACAGAGAAGGAAATGCATTCTTCAATGAGGTCAGTGGGTTCATTTAATCCGGTTTTATTTATATACTGCAAATTCACAATGAATACCAAACAGGATAAAACACAAACCATGGGAGAAAGTAGGAAAAAAGTGCATGACTTTTAGTAGAAGCATATAAATCCTCAGGAGTGGAGAGAGGAGAGTGGAGAAGAAATGCTCTGTGCTTCATGGTCCCCCAGCAGCCTCAAACTATAGCTGCATAACTAAGAAATAGTTTGGGCTCACCTGATTAAACCTAAATGATCAAGAAAAAAAATCTGGTCTTTAAAGTAGAGGGGCCTGATAGCTGAATTCTGTGCCCCATTCTACGTTTAGAAACTTTAGGAACCTCAAGTAGGCCTGCACTCTGAGAGTGAAGTGCTCTGTTGGAATAAGAACTCACTATGAGGGCTTTAAGGTAGTCCTACATATTTGTTTTAATGTTAAAGATCACTTGGTCAGAAATGACTCCAAGGTTCCTCACAGTGTTACTGGAGACCAAAATAATGCTGTCCAGACCTGTATCTGTTAAAACACGATATTTAGGGCCAAATACAATAATTACTAGAAGTACAAATGTACAGGTCATCCAGGTTTATGTCTTCAAGACATACCTGTAGTTTTAACTCATTGATTTGTGTCATCTGGTTTCATGGATAAATATAGCTGGGTATCATCTGCATAGCAATGAAAATGTAAGGAGTGTTCTCTAATAATATTGCCTGAGGGAAGCATTTATAACGTAAAGAATATTGGTCCCAGGATAGAACCCTGTGGGACTCCATGACTAACTTTTGTGTGTAAGGAAGACTCCTTGTTTACATACACAAGTTGGAATCTCTCAGATAAATAAGATTCAAACCAGTGTAATGCTTTCCCTTTAATACCAACAGAGTATTGTAGCCTCTGCAGTGAGATGTTGTGGTCGACTGTATCAAATGCTGTCCTGAAGTCTATAAGAACAAGTACAGAGATGAGTCCACTATCAGAACCATAAGAAGATCATTAGTAACCTTGACTAGCCCTTAATTTTCCCCTGTGCTATGTAGTCCATTACAGGGAAATCCTGTTTCATGAAATGGTCAGACAAGAGGTTTTCAGGAACTACTCAGTTTCTCTGCCACGTATCAGGACAAGATGAAGAGTTAGTTCATGTACATTTTGGGAGAAGCCCAGTGAAGTCTACAAGAATGTTACAGTCACCATAATAATTATAACCAAGCACTTGATCAGTTTAAAAGCCTGAGAATTCAGTGTGAAACTTTAAGCGCAGACATAAGAGAAAGATAATCCTGAATCTATGGGAGAATTTCACAACAGCAAAGATGTTGGTAGATGTACATCTATGACTCATTTGACTCATAATTCCATGTATGCAGATTTATGTCCAGGTGACTAATGAAATTAAAGTTAATTTAGATAATGATTCACAGTGACTGCCCAAAGAAGTGCGAAGATGCCTTTCAAGATGGCTGCTAGATGCCTTCTAGAAGGACGTGGCTTCCAGGCTTCAGGCAGTAACTGCTCCTAAAGAATTCTTGACAAAGTATTAAAAATGAAGAGTTTATTTCTTAGACTGTTGTTTTAACTGAAAATAAGGCACTTTGTATTTAAAATCTGTTGTTGTGGCATAATAGCCGAAAACTGTCAGTGCCCAAACATTTCTAAGCAGAAGTGTATGGCAGCCATCAAGTAAACGCCCCCTCTGTAATAAGAACTGATCTTCATATCTGTGTGTAATTCATTTCAATTCAGTTTTATTTATATAGCTCCAGTTCACAACAAAAGTCGCCTCAAGGCACTTTACACTGTAAGGTAAAGATCCTACAGTGTTAGAGAGAAAATCCCCAACAATCAGATGATCCCTATGAGCAAGCACATGGCGACTGTGGGAAGGAAAAACTTCCTTTTAACAGGAAGATACGTCCGGCAGAAACACGCTCAGGGAGGGGCAGCCATCCGCCTCGACCGGTTGGGGGTGAGGGAACAGAGAAGACAGAAAGGAGAGTAGAGAGAGACACAGACTATGGGAGAGAGAAAACAACATTTAATGACATGCAGCAGTAACAAATAAATGAATGGGGAGTGAAAAGAGGTGGGGGGAGAAGAAATGCCCAGCACATCATAAGAAGCCCCCCAGCAGCCTAAACCTATTGCAGCATA
>VUQH01046624.1:0-16141 GCA_015106775.1 Etroplus canarensis
ATAAAGGAAAGATAAAAAAAAAAAAAAAAAAAAAGTGGTGCGTACATACAGTATGCATTCGCTCCCCGAAGACAGTTTGTAGAGCCACCTTTGGCAGCAATTACAGCTGCAAGTCTCTTAGAGTATGTCTCTATGAGCTTGGCACATCTAGCCACTGGGATTTTTGCCCATCCTTTAAAGCAAAGCTGCTGTAGCTTCTTCAGGTTGGATGGGTTCTGCTGGTGTACAGCAAGCTATATGTCATACCACAGATTTTCAGTTGGATTGAGGCCTGGGCTGTGACTAACACATTTCCCCTTAAACCACTCCAGCATTGCTTTAGCAGTATGCTTGCTGGAAGGTGAACCTTCGCCCCAGTCCCAGGTATGTATATACTTAGATCATGTGGCACTTAGATTGCACACAGGTGAACCTTATTTAACTAATTATGGTAGCGCCAGATCTTATTCAGAGGCTTCATAGCAAAGGGGGTGAATACATATGCATGTCCCACTTCTTGTTTTTTTATTAGATTTTTCTTAACAAGCTGCTGTACTTGGGGTCAACCATCCAAAGCAATGGACAGAGCACAAGAGAGGTGAAGAAGAGAGTGCAGGCAGGGTGGAGTAAATAGAGTGTCAAAGGTGATTTGTGACAGAAGGATAGCAGCAAGAGTGAAAGGGAAGGTTTACAAGATGGTATATAGACCTTCTATGATGTATGGTCTGGAGACAGTGGCAGAATTGAGATTATCTCTGGAAGTGACCAAGATGGACAAGATTAGAAATGAGTACATCAGAGGGACAGCTCAGGCTGAACAGTATGGAGACAAAATCTCCAAAGAGGCTAAGTTCAAGTCAAGAAGAGGCAGAGAATGTTGGAAACAGCTGCCAAGCAGACTGAAAAGAGAAACACCACGGAGAAGGTTCATGAATGATGCTCTGGGTTAGTGACCTCTAAAGGAAGCAGCCGAAACAAGAAGAAACACTTGTTTTAAAACTTAAGTTACTTGCTTTTCTGCCAAAAAAAACAAAAATAAACAAATATATCTACTTATATATTATGTTGTGCTATGTACCTTTGGCTGCTCCTTTGTATTCTCCCCAAGGGGTCGCCACAGCAGATTATTCCACATTGGCAGAGGTTTTACACCAGATGCCCTTCTTGATGCAACCCTCCATTGTGAGAGGGGCTTATGTCCCCACCTGGAATTGAACCAGGGACCTTTCGCTTGTAAGGCGAATGTGTAAACCACTACTACACTATATTATGCTGTACTATTGTAGACAAAGCAAGCTGCAGCATTAAAGTAAGAACAGTTGAATAGCTGTTAGCTAATAATGTGTATAAGATTCTGCGTAGTGAGTGCTTTTACTTTGGGTACTAAATGTATGCTTGCACATTTATACTATTATATTCCCAAAGTAAAGAGTCTAAATAATTTGCAAAACAGTTCCATTTAATAGCAAGGTTTAAAATAAAACTGTTGTGTGGCAGTGCACCAATTTATATAATTCATGTGTATTAGCTCTATTAGAACACAGGGGTGCACATGAGACTGAAAATTGTACCCAATGTTTTCTACACTGCCTGCCGTGTTGTCTGTGTGCAAATCCACAGAATCAATCCTCCTGTAATTAATAGGGATAGCGCAAGTGAATAGACATCAGTGTAAAAATCTAAGATGTAAACATGCCCAGTTTTAGAAAAACTGCTACTTTAAATTGTATTTAGATAGGACGCATAAAAATATACATGTGGCGTTTGCATGTTGAGGCTGATTCTCCATTCACAGCTTCACTTATGGCACCTTTTAGTTCTTTCATGCTACTGAAGGAAATGAAGAATAACAGCCAGCCATCCATTTTCTTCAGCTTATCCAATCAGAGTTGCAGGGAGGGGGTGAGAGTCAGTGTACACACTGGACAACCATTCTCACTCACATTCACACCTACTGCGAATTAACCTAACCCCCCTGCATGACTTTGGACTGTGGGAGGAAGCTGGGGTACCTGGAGAGGACCCACACAGGCACAGGGAGGGAGAACATGCAAACTCCACACAGAAAGGCCCACGGTGCTGACCACCGCGCCACCATGCCGCCCTGAAAAAGAATAACAAGTAATTTATAAAACCCAATTTCTTCTAATCTTCTGGTTTTTCAGTTACTGACTAAATAATAATAATAAAGCATTTAATTCTTGTAAATGACTTATAGACACCGGCAGCACCTCCACTGCCCACACTTTATGAATCGTTACACATACAGCCATATTCTTGTTGCATGCTGTATAAACATATTTATGCATCTACGTGAAAGGTTCCCACTCTGGATTTCTGTCACTGTGCAGAGAACGTTAAGCCCTGGTAATGTATTTGTCTCTTTATCACTGATACTGCGGGAGTAATTATTAAGATCATGTTATTATCCAGCTCTCGATTCCTGTCCTCCCAACCATGAATAGGACATGCAGGTTGCTTTATTAATACGGCTTGACATGTTAGGGTTTAAAGACCTCAGAACTTCCAGGCAGGAGTTGATATGAACTCAAAATGAGTCACGAGCATGAGTGGACATCCCCAGCATGCACTGGCAGAGTTAGAACTCCCAGCTCTTTAAGAGTGATGGTTTGACTCAAATTACAAACTTAATACTGATACTGAAAATAGACTCTTTTTTAATCCGGCTTGCAAAATTCAACCCAAAGCTGCCCCACCCACCTCATCAAAACACTAATGGCTTCCATCTGTCCTCTGAAAACAAAAAATAGTAGCTGAGTCATATCAATAAATACCATCAGCAGACAGAGACAGTGGAGAGAGGCCAGTGTTCAGCATGTTATACTGTCAGACTGAAACGCTGAAATCATCCACAGTGAAGCTGCAGAGCTGAGTCTGAAGCAATGTGGAGTGTGAAAGTGAGCTCAGATATGAACAGAGAGAGAGACTCTTCTCCCTCCTCTTCCCTCTGCTGCTTCCATTTTGGGAGAGTTGATTTTCCCTCGTGTAGAATGACTTTTTCCCTCCCTCCAGGCTTGACTGGATGTTTATAGGTTAAGAGGCATTCAGTTGCTTCCAACATTTCCAGTTCCGTATTCTGAGAGTTGCTGGTTGGAAAAAGTGAGTGTTTGCCTTCTCTCTCCCTCCTCCCGTGGTTTGTCCTGACTCACTCTTACCCTCCACCCCTTCCTCTCCTTCACCTCTACTCCACTCCTCCCTCCCTTTCTGCTTCCTTACTTTTTCCTCAGTCTCACTTCTCCCCTCCCGACTCTGACTTTTACTCATAAGGTAAAAATGCTTGGCTTTCAGGGGCATTGTTACGCTGAAGGGAATTGTTGCCTGCATTGCTGTGGACTACAGACAAGCTTGAAAGCTGTTTAAATTACGGAAACTGTCAGGCCTTGCTGTGGTGGTGTACCCAAAAGCAGACAGACTGAGGCATAAAAGTGAAAGGTGATGTATTTGCAAAGTGCAGAGTAAACAGTCTCAGTAATCAAGGGACTGTACAAGGTGGAATCAGTCAAGGTATTGGGTCCAGGGGTGCAGAGAATACAAAGAGAGTCCAGAATGTTCAGGGCATCAAGGGTTCTGAATACCAGAGGTCCAGAGAGTCCAATGGGATATAGAACGTCCAAGGTTCCGAGTAGTGGGTGAGAGTCAGTCAGGCAGTTTATGGCAGCAGGTGTTCCAGGTGGGCATCTTGATAGTACTAGACAGGCATAGAGAAATTGTAGTTAACAAGGAGACAAAGTCACCAGAAGGGTAAAACACGAACGTGACTTTGGCCAGGCTTACTACACTGGGTGTAAAACGATCCAGCAGAGTGTGGAGGAAACAGCTTGGCTCAAATACTGAGGAATCAGGAACAGGCGTGCAGCCACATACCACCCCAGACATGCCCACGCACCTGAGAACTAAGCATGTGATTAGTAGACCCAACTCTCACCCCAGATGGAGCGAGAGAAAGAGCGAATCAGGGCAGGGCCAGGCGGGGGGACCATGACAGAAACAGATGTATGTGCACATACATAAAGCATTTCTTTATTTTATTTCAAATACATAAAGAAAATATCCTCGCTGGCCTCAAAAATCCTGCATAACTGTGTGTTGTATCAATAATGTTGAGCATATTTAAACATAACAACAGCAACTTACTGCAGCCGCTGCTTGAATGACACTGTTCACATCTCATGAGAACCAACCGCCCCTAAATCAGAACACTGTGAGATATCAGTTGACACTGACAAAGGAAAAGTTAGAAAGCATCAAAGAGACCAGAGTTTGAGTTCTTCCTGCCAGCTTGCTGTGCTCAGCTTCAAGCTGGTGGTTTATTATTTCCCCTCCACTGTTTTCACCAGCCTGCTCATCCACAGAGTTTCAGATAAACTTGTTTTGTGCGTGTTGCAGGACTAACTCATTTATGCAGAAGGTGTCCTTTGGTATCTGTGCCCTGCAGGACCATGCAGAGACCTCTAAATGGGCAGGGGCTCAAAGTAGAAAAATCTATACAGAGGAGCACAATATTTATTATTATTTATTCATTTTTTACGAGCTATTAATAATTAGTGAAGAGCCACAGGAAGGCCTGCTCCACAAAAAAAGCTTGATAAAAGGGCATTTCGGGGGGTTAAGGGGTAAAAGTGGCAGGTGCTCCAGCCCCCTGATGCCTTGGGTTTTTGCTGTCACTCCAAATTGGTTATCTGTCAGCAACATCGGCTCCTTGTGATGTGTTTTATCTCAAACCAAGTAGTTCTGACCAACTAAACCCAGCCGGCAATTGAAAGTGAAAGTAAAAAGTGAGTCAAAAAAGGAAAAGGAGGAAAATTAAAGACTTCTCAAATTGCTGCCCCCTTGACCCTTATCAGCCGCAGAAAATGGATGGATGGATGGATGGATGGATGGACATAAAGAGCAAAACACAAAGCTTGCACCACCTCTATCCTTCTAACCTACTAAAATGGGATTGTTATCTGCCTCAGCCAGTGCATCTGGAAATCTTATATGTGAGATGCAGCAGGCATCTGACAAAATGTACCCTCAGCTGCTCTCTTGCATTTTCCCCGAGGGGTTGCCACAGCAGATTAATCCACATTGGTACAGTAATTTGGCAGAGGTTTTACACCAGATGCCCTTTGGGACACAACCCTCCATGGTGAGAGGCACTTTGTGTCTCCACCCAGAATTGAACAAGGGACCTTTCGCTTGTGAGGCAACTGTGTAAACCACTACACTATGGGGGCACTAGACAGCTAGCAAAATAATATTTTATTTTATCCCAGGATGGGAATTGGGGCTAAAAAATAATTCCTCCAGTGACCACTTGAGGGCTGGATCCAAAAGTGAGTAAATCCCCATGTACATCCATGTTAAAACCCCCAACTTTACAGAAGAAATACATGTGTTTATGAATTGGTTCAAAAAATGGTTTTGGTCTCTGCAGCTATGGTAGTTTCCCAGTTCATAACATCTGTATTGGGGAGGATGAATTTTTACTAACTTATTAGTTTGCACACATGTAGCTGCAGTGCTGTCTGTCTGTCTGTCTGCAGCGGCCAGCCACAGTGACTGAACTGAGCCATGTTTTTAGTGTTGGTGCTTTACTAACAAACCGTCCAAGAAGTTTATGCTGTTTTGATAAAAAAAAAAAATGTAATATTTGTAATTCTTATTGTTTGTATTTTAATTGCCCCATACTTAGCATTGATTAGCAGGTATCTTTATCTGTGTGATGTGCCTGCACAGTCTATAGATGCAGCTTGCTGTGGCTGATAACTTAGCGCGCCCTCTCATTCAAATATGGTCACTTCTGGCTCCAAAAAACCAACATGGGAGCGGCGATCATGCTCCAAAATGCAGAAAACTGTTTGGTGACAACATGGTGGCTGTGTCTTTCTTTTATATAAAGCATATGGTTTTAACATAGATATGTCACATTCCTACAAAATAAAAGCTATGAGATGCATTTTTATGTGTGGCTCCAACATATGTGGGTTTTTCTTGGCTCTAATTGGTTCTTCAGGCATGGCCATGCAAAGCCTTGTACTTTAAAGTCTGTTACCTTAATAGAAAGAACTCTATGCATTTACCTGTTATTCCTGACTATTTAATAAACAAAAAATGCAACTTACACTCAAATAACTTAAACTCTAATTAGAAAAAAACTATTTTAAAAAATGGCTAAAACCTCAGAAGAGGTGGGAGTTCATTTGGAGTTTGCTAAAAACCTCTTTTGGGATTGTGGGCAAAAGGTTTTTCTGTGCAGGACATGTTGGCTGCCTTCAGCCAACTCTCTGCCTCCCATAAGGGTGTTTAACCTTTAGCTTTTTCCTTTGACCCGTCGACAGAGTAACTGTCCTTCAGTCCTTCATGTCATGCTCTCTGTCCTCTCAGCTGTGAAACGTTTGGACTGCATGTGATATTTGCAGTTGTTGTGTGACATTTTGAGAAGTGGGTTTACTTCTTAGCTGGAGTGTTTTCAAGTTAATCAGCTGGGGTTGTCTTTAATGGAAGAGTTTGTCTTTTGACATGTGACCAACCCCTTCACAACAGTTTGTTATGGCAGTATGCTTTTTAAAAGATCAGTTATATAGTTGACACTAACTGCATTGGAAGCAAACAGCAAAAATCTGTTTTTGCTCTCAAAATATGGCAGAAATCAATCATCAGTATGGATTTGAGGCCATTAGGTCAGGTTATGGTGTTTTTAAAGTTCAGAATAGGATGCATAGTGTGCGAGTTAACAGGAAGAACGGTGTCTGTGGTTAGAGCAGCAAACAGCAAATGTCATATACCAAGAATCAGATGTTTCATCATTTTCAGTGGCAGAGAAAAAAAGATAACAGACACAACAATAATAAAATGAGCCACCGAAACTTCCTGAGCTTGTTTTCTGTGCATAAGTGTCTGCCTTTGAGGTGTTTAGATCACTTTCCTCTGTTTTACAACTACAATGTGTCCCTGAGTGTTGACTCAAACGCTAAATTACTTCTTACACCACTTTTGCGCTGACATTTTGTTGCTGCAGCTACATGTGTGGTTGCCTTCCCTTTCTCCAAAAGCAGGAACTCTTCCAAGGAATGAGGAACCTGTGGAGGGACGTTAGGCCAGGGTCAAAAAGAGGTTCAGAGGAAATTATATTTAAGCCCCCCTGTACTTTCTGAAAGTTCAGGAACTTTGAGGCTAGAGCTTGCAACACAGAAAACATCTGGTCGGTTGAGTGTTCACAGCATTTTATCTATCCATGGTTAATATCCAGCTCATAAAATCAGTTTGTTTAAGTTTGCCACCTTTCTACTAGTTTGGGAAATGCACAGCGTGGCAAACATCAGGCCTTTCATCATTTCTGATGTTGTTTTGGTGTGAGATCCACCAAACTCACAAGTTAACTTTAATTCTATGTACACCAAAAAATGCAAGTTATGAATGTTACTACAAATCTGTGTGGCCAGAACAAAGACAGCAAGAGCGAACTGAGATGGTGGCCTATTTGCACTTTGCTGACTGATATTTGAGATTCCAAAGTACCTACCTCAGTGAAAGTATTTTTGCCCACCCAAAAACAAAAACAGTCTTTAAAGATGTGCTCCCAGTGTAGTTATGTCCCTGTCCAAGCTAACAATTGTTGCTACGTCACGTGACTTTATATGACTACGACATTGTTAAATAGTGTTGCAATATTACCGCTTTACTGGAGTGGAGCAGTGTGCAGTGTCATTGTGAGCCAAAAACACGTGTAAAAACAGCTGTTATTTTTTTATTGTGTCAGTGGACTAATGTGGTTGATCTGAGCAATAGAGCACAAGTGCTCAACAGTCTGAAGGAACCCCTTAGTTTCTGAAAAACGTATCTTATCTGTGACTAAAAGTTACACATACTTTGTGGAGATGCTCCTTCTTCTTGTTTTTCTTCTTCTTGTGGCTGCTCCCGTTAGGGGTCAACACAACAGATCATCAGCCTCCATCTCACCCTATCTCTTGCATCCTCTCTGTCACACCAGCGCTCTGCATTTCCTCCTTCACTACATCCACGTACATTCTCTGTGGTCTTCCTCTTTTCTGCCTGCCTGGCAGCTCCATTTCCGACATCCTTTGCCACCCTCTGTAGATGTCCAACTATTATAGCCTTGCCGCTTTGTGGACTTTGGAGTCTCCAGACTTCTCAAGCTGAGCTGTCCCTCTGAGGTACTCATTTCTAATCCTGTCCATCCTGGTCACTCCCAGTGAAAATCTCTGCATCTTCAATTCTGCATCCTCCAGCTCCACCTCCTGTCTTTTTGTCAGTGCCACCGTCTCCAAACCATACATCATAGCAGGTCTCACTACCGTTTTGTAAACCTTCCCTTTCACTCTTGCTGCTAATCGCAAATCACCCCTGACACTCATTTCCCCCCTCCACCCTGCCTGCACTCTTTTCTACACCTCTCTTGTGCTCTGTCCATTGCTTTGGATGGTTGAATCCCAGGTATTTAAAGTCATCCGCCTTCGCCATATTTTACAGATGCCAAAATGACTGATGCACAGCTCACCAGTTGATCCCTCATGCCACAAAAACATGGTGGAGTGTCCAGAATTTCATATTACTTCTCACCACTGAGTGAACTGTTAAGTCCTTTATGTAATGAGGAGTCAACATGTGATCAAGAGGGTGATTTCGGACACAGCACTCAATGGGATATATTAAGGAGTTCAGCCTCTGTACAGCATCAGTGTCATTATCAGCACAGTCTGCGTGCACGCATTACGTGATACTGTATTATTAAAAATCCTCTCAGGATGGAGAGATTTGTTTGGACTGGTCCTTTAAGTCTAACAATAACTTTTGCGTTTGGAGAAAGGAATGCTTCTGAAAGCTGTTCTCGGCCTCAAGTGGACAGACGGGGCTGTCCTGTTCTCAGTCACCACTTTATCTCTGAAAACACGAAGTCTGGTCCATCTGGTCCATCTTTAGTTTCTCTTGTACAGAGCAAAGGAAAAAAAACTTTAAAAGGGCATGTGGCATCACTTAATTTTTGGAAGCTCTGATAATTAACAACTTCTTTCCCAAAGTTAACAGACTTCTTAACTGCCACTAAATTTCCCCAACCATCTACACACACACACACTGGAATACACCAGTGTAACAAGATCACTATATCTGTGTTTTGTGTCAAATGTTAATAGACATTATTTTTATAGTCATTTTTATTATTAAGTTATTTTTATTCTTTATTTTTTCAGAATTTACACTACAGTTTTTATTATTGTGAGCAAATATTAAAAGAAGAATTTACAAACTGACATGAAAATGCATTCAACCATTAAAGGCAACGTTTGTCAAATTAAAATAGTTTAGAGCCCTCCTGAATTAACTGAAGCTATTAACAAGTGGCACAGTGGATCAGCTGTTAGCACTGTTGCCTCATAGCAAGAGGGTCCTGGGTTCAAACCTATACAGGGATTTTCTGTGTGGAGTTTGCATGTTCTCTCTGTGCTTACACAGGTTTTCTCCATTAGCTCCGGTTTCTCTTTCCATTGAAAAGCATGTGAGGGTAATGTTGCCTCTTAGCCCAGGATAGATTTTAAATGTCAAGAGTTTAATAATCAAACAGATCATGGAAAGATAACCACTATGACAGTACCTGAGGCGACTCTTAACACCACAGGAGCCAACTCCTAGACAGAAAAGGCTGCGCGGTGGGGGAAATGCTGCACTTAATTAATGTAGCGCTATCCACTCGCTATGACACTAGTTGTGTGGAACAGAATGAGTGCATACAGCAGGTGTTGCAGCTGCTCTCCACCTCTGTGCAAACACAATTTGTGAGACAGAAGGACGCAGCAGGGAGTGTAGCAGATTTCCAACATGAAGAGAAAGACTAAACCAGCCAGAGAGCATAGTGAACATGCAGCAAGCGATGACTAAGCTTACAGTTATTTAATTAATGGCCATGAGTGTCCCCATAGTGTAAGCACAGATATCAGATGAAAGGGTGAAAAGGATTTAAATAATTATTTTTCCCTTTATTCTCAAATCCTATTTTAAAAGTTTTTTGAACTGGTTTATGTGTAACTGTAAGATAAGATAGTATATTATCAGTAGCTTAAAACAGTTTCACCCAGTTGTAAAATTTGTAAATGCTGCACACTGTGGTAGCAATTAACACATTTAAAGTCTCTGACACATATGAACTCATTCATATGGACCTAAATATATGGCATTTCATCCTGGACAAATCTCTGGTTTAAATGAATGAATGCTTTCTTTATTGACTGAATCTACAGTTTATTTTCTTGATTCATTTATGTTTGGTGTGTAAAAATTGGGGAAATGACATTAAAAATTTCTTCGAAAAATAAACTGAAGACATAATAGCTGAAAATCTTAAGCTATCCAATTTAATGTCAGGGTTATTTATCAAAAGCTAGAACCAGCAAATATTTATAATGTGCAAGAAGCATGGCTGGAATAAGATAAGGTCAAAAAGAAATTATCTTGTGCTAGGGTTGCTCAAAAATTACAAATTCAAAATACAGAATTTAAAGTATAGTCTGATGATGAGTATAAAAGACGATAAATAGAAGGTATGGTCACACAGTCCAGTGAATCAATCCACGAGTGCTCACTTTTCTGCAGATGATGGCAATGTTGGGAACAACAAACTCTATATAAAAGTAGCACCTAGCTATGTGATGTCACTCACTGATTTCTGGACTCCACATTTTGAGGCCTTAACATTGATTTTTCACCACGTTGGCTTTTTGGAGTCAGAAATGTCTATAGTTTTATGGCAGGGTTGTGTCTAAAGTTAGCAGCTAATGCTAGCTAGCTTGGGTAGCAAGCACCATTCATATACTGTGGAGATGCAATGCACTCTAACAGATTCCAGGGCCCTAATAGTGCAACCTTTAGACAGAAACCTGTACATCCCTTTAAAATTAATGAAAAGATGAGACTAAAACTACTCAGGCAGGCCACCAAGAGGCCTACAGTATCACTGAAGAAGCTACAGGAATTTCTGGGAAGTACTGGATGTATAGTACATGTAACAACAATCTCTCGAATTCTCCATATGTCTGGGGTCACAAAATGGAAGTCTTTGAGACTCTGCCTCTCAGATGTGCTCTTTTTGTGCCCAGTTACTGGCATGTCAGTTAACTTCATTAGTTGCAACATGTTCCTCTAGCTGTTACTTTTAGGTATCACTTACTTTTCCAGCCTTTTGTTGCCCTGTACCAACTTTGTTGAGACTTGCTGTCATCAAATTCAAGATGAGTGACTATTTTTCATGAAATAGTAAAATGTCTCACTTTCAGCACTTGATGTGTTTTCCGGGTTCTTCTGTGAATAAAATACTGGATTATGAGGTTTTTAAATATTTGAATTGTGTTTTTATTAATGTTTGATGCAGGGTCCCAGCCTTTTGACATCAGGAGTGCAGACAGATTGGACTGGAAAACTGATGAAACAACATAAGCCATATTATACCTTATTGCCCTTTTAGACTCCAATGGGCATCATTTACAAAATGAACATCCTGTTGTGTTCAGGAAAGGAGCTACTGAGACCATAAACTCTCCATAAAGAGTAGATATCAAGGGCTACATTATTATTAAACAATCAATTTTATATGTTTCACCTGAGCAACAAGAAACTCACTTTAAAACTGGGTGGGTTGACACAAAATGTGTCGTATGATCTATGTTATACAATATACCTTGATGTAAATACGAGGGAATAAAAGCTGAAGCTCTGATCTCTCTTCTCATATTCATCCCACATACACTGGTCTTCACTGCTCAGAAAAAAAAAACTAACTGATTAGTCTTGCCGATGCCTTACATTTGTGTTTTCCACTATAAAATGGTGCATAGAAAAAAAAATCACCAGTGTTTTATGTGGCAGGAACCCTCAAACTCCCACTTTATGTGGGGTTTTTCCTTCACACAAAAAATATGGCCTAAAACAAGCATGTGACAGCATCATAGAGTTACCCTGAAACAATGAGAAGGTGTTTCCCTTCAGGCGTGCAGTAACATGTGTTTTTTCTTTCCCTCTGTGGTGTGTTTGAATCATTCTGCAGGCCATCCTGAACAGGAACATCACCGTCCTGCAGGAGGACATTGAGCAGCTGCGTCAGAAGAGGGCGAACCTCACTATGCAGATCGGACTGCTGGAAGGTAGGAAAAACTCCATCACTGCCATGAAAGGAGACTTTTTTCCCAGCCCTATTCTTAGCCGCATTTTCCCCCACCGTTACCATGAGGACTGAGAGAGTAAATAAACACACACGATTGGTCGGTTAGAAAAAGAACCAAAGTGGCGTGTGTTCTGCTCTGAAAGATGAGCAGAGAAATACAAATTGTTTTAGATAAAGACATGAAAAACCAGCACTTAAGTCGGATATGAAAATGACACGTTAGGCAAATTAGGAAATAAAATCAGCAATGAGAAAACAAATTAAACAGAGTTAATATAGAACAGGAAAGGAAGATTTTAAAAAATGGAAAATCTGCAGAAAAAGTGAGCAGGGAAAGGATGAAGCAGAAAGAAACAATGAAGGAAGCAAAGAAGGAAACTATGAAAGAAGAAAAAGGAAAAAAGAGGAATTGCTGTATCTGTGTCTTATTGCAAGTGATGTTGCTGTGTTTGTGTTTAATTGCCGATCTGGTTGCTGTATCAGTGTCACGTTGCTACTAGTGTCGCTGTGTTTTTATCTTGTTGCCTTGCCTTTCTTCGCCTTGATGCAGGTGTTGTTGCCAGTGTTGTTGCTGTGGCTGTGCCTCGTTGCCACTGTTGTTGTTGCATCTTTACCTCGTTGCCAGAGTTGTTGCCACATCTCTGCCTTTATTTCATTGTTATTGCCAGTGTCATTGCTGCATCATTGTCTTGTTGCCTTTGTCTTTACTGTATCATTATCTTGTTCCCACTGTCATTGCTGTTTCTGTTCCTTGCTGGTATTGTTGCTGTGTCAGTGTCTTGTCGCCAATTTCATTGCTGCATCATAACCTGTTTGCCTATATCATTGCTGTTTCTGTGGCTCATTGCTGGTGTTGTTGCTCTGTCTTTGCCTCGTTGCTGCTGTGTCATTTATCTTGTTGCTGATGACATTGCTGTATTAGTATCTGGCCACCTATGTTGCTTCTGTTTCTGTGCCTCAATGCTGATGTTGTTGCTCTGTCTTTGCCTTGTTGCTGCTGCTGTTGTTGCTGTGTCAGTGTTTTGTTGCCAGTGTCATTGCTGTATCATTATCTGAATGCCTATGTTGCTGCTGTTTCTGTGCTTCGTCGCTGCTGCTGTTGCTGTGTCAGTATTTTTGGTGTTTTTGCCTCACTATCAGCATTACTTTATTCACATTATTGTACCATGAACCGCCTTCGTGATCAAAAACTCTTTTACAAGCGAGACCAGGCCAAGTTACCGTTCTTACAAACTCACCATAATGTTGCATTACTGTATTGTTGCTGTGTCTTCGCCTTGTTGCCAGTGTAGTCGCTCTCAGGACTCGTCAGGCCTGAGGAATGTGGGTTTCCCTATAAACAAGGATCACAGCGCTGTGGCAACAGCTCACAGGGTGGGAAGGACTTCACAGTACAACTCAACATGCCACAAACACCAGCACCTGCCTTTTAATGTAACAGTTACACGTCTTCATCTTTCTGCTAATAGAGACGGTACTTTCAGCCACTCCCTTGTTTCCCAAAGGATTCCCATATTTGATTTGGCCCTTCCTGACACAACCCTCCCATTTATCCGGGCTTGGGATCGGCACAGGAGTAGGCTGGGTACGTGTCTCCTCCTGCTTAAGAATCAGGGACCTTTTGTGTGTGTGGGGTAAATGTGGAAACCACTGCACTCTGGAGGATCTTCATCTTCCCACTATAGTTCAGAGTCAAAAACCTGGTGCAACAGTTGTCTCTGATTCTGTGTGCTGCATGCAGCAACATGAGCTCCAAATGATTCTGTGTGATTTCAGGTGCTGGAGACATTTCAGATGAAAGCAGGATTATTGCGAGGGTGGACTGAGCTGCATCTGTACTATGTGGAGCTACTAAATTAATTCATTTATTTATTTATTTTCCCCATCCCCGCAGTTCTAGAAAGACTTTTATTTTGGAGGGTACATCTGGTTTATTTCTGTATTGTTTATTGTTCATCTTATGGTGGTAAAATAGTTTTTGATAAAGGGAAATGTTCTGCTTTGGAAAAGGAAGTACTGTGATTGTTTTGAATTTAGAAAACAGTTTTTGTTTTACATCCTCTTTTCATGTGCACATTCCCTCAGGAAGGTGAGGTGGTGTGTTTGCTGTATGCATCATGCTGTGTTGCAAAGTCAAAATATTGTCATTTTCAGAGCTCCTGAGCCACAGCCATTCACTAATGGCTGTGGCTAGAGTGGGTCGTCTTCTAACTGCAAAGTTGGTGGTTCAATACCCAGTTGCTGTACTGTATGTGTGGAAGTGCCTTTGGGAAGAAACTGAACTTCCAGTTGCCACTGATGCATCCGTCAGAGTGTGAATGCGTGCATGATAGTTAAATGCACTAAAAGGCAGAAAACAGAGCATTGTATAAATATGTGGGTCGATGAGGCTTGTAGTAAAAAGCACTTTGAGTGCTCAGCTAGATTAGAAAAGCATTATTAAATTTTATTTATATAACAACAATTCACAAAAAAGTCATCTCGAGGCACTTTACACTGTAAGGTGAACACCCTACAGTACTGGAGAGAAAACCCTAACAATCAGACAATCCCTTATGAGCAGCACTTGGCGACTGTGGGAAGGAAGAACTCCCTTTTTAACAGGAAGAGACCTCCGGCAGAACTGGGCTCGGAGGTGGGGGGGGACAGCCATCTGCCTCGACCGGTTGGGGTTGGGGATTATATAATATGTTGCAGGGTTGTATGCAGGGTTTTCCCCAGGTTCTTCGAGGTGCTGTCTGGGTTCTGGGTAATGTTGATGCTGATGATAAACACTGCAGTTTAACCACATCTTCTCCCTCAATAATTCTGCCTTGCTCATGGGAAATCTTGCATTGCCGGCAGTAAGTCGGTGTTGGACTCTGCCAGGGCGCCCCTTTGTCACCACTTCTATTCATAATTTTTATGGGCAGAATTTTTAAAGCAGCCAAAGGGGTAGAGGGTTGGTTTGGTGGCCTTCCGATCTCATCTCTGCTTTTTGCAGATGATGTAGTTCTGTTGGTGTTACAGAATCATGACCTCCAGCTTGCACTGGGGCAGTTTGCTGCAGAATGTGATGCAGCCAGGACGTGAATTAGCATCTTCAAGCCTGAGGCCACGGTTCTCAGCCAGAAGAGAGTGGAGAGTCCCCTCTGAGTTGCTGCCCCAAGTGGGGGAATTCAGGTATCTCCGGCTCTTGTTCATGGGTGAGGAGAGAGTTGAGCAGGAGACTGACAGAAGAATTAGTGTGATATTTGCAGTGATGCAAGCACTGCACTGCTCTGTTGTGGTGGCTGCTCGTGAAGGTGAAGCTGTCAGTTTACCAGTCAATGTTCCTACCCTCACCAATGGTCACAAGATCTGGGTGGCAACCAAAAGAATGAGCTCATTGACGCAAGCAGTGGAAATTAGCTTCCTCCAAAGAGTGTCTGGCCTCAGCCTTAGAGATAGGGTGAAGAGCTCTGTCATTCAGATGGGGCTTTGAGTAGAGCCACTGCTCCTCCACATAAAATGAAGCCTGCTGAGGTGGTTCAGACATCTGACAAAGATCTCTCCTTGGCGCCCCCTAGTTGAGGTGTTTTGGGCATGTCCTGTGGAGGGTTGTGGTGATGGCATCGTCTGTAGAGTGATTAGAGCGATAAGCAAACTGCAAGGGAGCCAGTGAGGGTGGTAGTTGTGATTTGATGTACCTCATGACGAGCCTCTCCAAGCATTTCACCATGATGGGTGTGAGTGCGACGGGACGATAGTCATTGAGGCAGGAAACCGTAGACTTCTTGGGCACAGGGATGATGGTTGTTGTCTTGAGGCATGTTGGTTGGGATGATGGAGCTGCTCAGAGAGATGTTGAAGATGTCAGTGAAGACATCTGCTAGGTGCTCTGCACACTCCCTGAGCACTCTGCCAGGAATGTTGTCTGGTCCAGCAGACTTCCGTGGGTTGACCCTGCACAGAGTTTTTCTCACGTCAGCCGTGGTGAGACAGAGCACCTGGTCATCAGGAGGAGGG
>VUQH01046625.1:4433-22243 GCA_015106775.1 Etroplus canarensis
ATCCAGATCCATGACAACAATGAATTTATGGTAATTAACAAAAATGTACCAGTCCAGTATCACTCATCAGAAAATGTCTATAACTAAGCCTTACCAATGCAAACACCAGACTTTAGATTCCATATATACCCACCAAAACGCCCTGTGCCAACTAATTACTTGTTCAAATGTGTGATAAAGTTGGTCTATTTTACCATTCAGGTTGTTATTACTGCTGCCCACAGCAGGGGTGTTTCCAGGATTTATTAAAAAATTGGGTGGCAGGTGGCAGGGAGTAATCAGAATATTTAATCACAAATAAATTGGCACAGTTTTCAGGCTCATGTGCAATCCAGTATTTTGACATTTTTCTTCTAAGTGAAAGTTATAATCTTACATAAATACCTTAATATTGCACAAGTTGTAGAATCAAAGTATATTTTAAGTGCCTAAAGTAAATCATAATTTTGATTCTCTTATGTGTATATCACTGTAATGCTGCAGATGCAGATGATTTGATTTACTTTATACTGCTGGGTAGTTTGATCTATAATAATGCAGTATATCTGTAAAATAAGAAGTAACTAAAGCTTTAAAATGAATTGTTTGGAGGACAAAGTACGATTATTTAAAATGGAGTAGAGTAAAAGCACCAAGTTGCATAACAGAATTACTGAAATAGAGTACAAATACATCAAACCTGTACTTAAGTAAACATGTACTAAGTTACATTTGTACTGGTAATATCGTAATATCCATGCTTTCATCTAATGTGTTGGGCATTGTAAGATGAGCAGTACTCCAGTCCAAGGGCATTAGTGGTGGGGCTCTTGGTGAGGGGAGAGAACCAATCATCACCACCACCACCAGGCCAGGTCAGAAGTCTTTCTCTTCTTCTTTTGGCTCCTCCCTTTAGGAATTTCCACAGTGGATCATCTGCCTCCATCTCACCCTATCCCTTGCACCCTCTTCTGTCACACCAACCCTCTGCACATCCTCCTTCACTACATCCATGAACCTTCTCTGTGATCTTCCTCTTCTCCTCCTGCCTGGCAGCTACATCTTGACCATCCTTTGTCCAATATATCCATTATCTCTCTGTACCTCTGATGTACTTATTTCTAATCCTGCCCATCCTCAACCTCTTCAATTCTGCCACCTCTAGCTCCGTCTCCTGTCTTTTTGTCAGTGCCACTATTTTCAAAACATACATCATAGCAGGTCTCACTCCCACCTGAGCTGTTCCTCTAATCCTGTTCTTCAGAGGTACAGTTTATTAGTACTTAATTTAAACTCACTAGTCTAGTCTAGTAAGCATGTCAGCACTAAAGAGCCTGTAAAATTTGCACTGCATGAGCTAAACGCAAGAAGCATGCTACTCATGCCTGCGGTATCTCTAAATTAAATTCTTAGTGAGCTAGAATGGTGACATGACTGACAGTCATTCAGCTCAACAATCTGTGTCATCCTCTGTAGGGACAACTCTGATTGGTCATCTTAGTGTTGGACAGAAATGGTCTGCTCAAAAAATATAGATGTGTATCCTCTCTCTCACAATATTTGTTTTCACGTGTAGGCAACTAGCGACCTGGAGAACTTTGACAAGGACCATCATGATGAGTTCAAGAAGTACGAGATGATGAAGGAGCATGAGCGGAGGGAACGCCTGAAGAGCTTGAATGAGGAAGACCGCAAGAAGGAAGAGCAACACTACGAGGAGATGAAGAAGAAACACGCCAACCATCCTAAAGTTAACCACCCTGTAAGACACCAGCTATAAAGCATTTTACGACTCATGCAGTAATATATCCTACAATTCTTTCTGTTATGTATTATTAGGATATATTTTAGCTGAATGTGATTATTTGGGAAACAAGGAAGTTTTTTTTACCTAAGAAAAATCAGAATGAGGTAATTGAGCCAATTCTGTTTATAGGTGTGTATGCCAACCACAAAGTAAATATGCCAACTGGTACTCAAACAAAACAACATCTACCTCTGTGCAGGGCAGTGAGGACCAGCTCAAAGAGGTGTGGGAGGAGGCAGATGGTTTAGACCCAGAAGATTTTGATCCCAAAACCTTCTTCAAAATGCACGGTAAACCATAGATGCCCATCAAGAGCAAGAAACAAATGTAATATTGAGATGTTTTCATTGTTTATCTTTTCCATACATGACCAATTTTCATTCACATGCAAGCATATTGTTTGCATGCCATTAAATGTATATGCCTGTATAGAAAACTAAAGTATGTGTGGGTGAAATGAGACATTGGTTTCAGTTATTTGTTTGGTGTTGCAGACAGCAATGGAGATGGCTTCTTTGATGAGAATGAGCTGGAAGCTCTCTTTACTAAAGAGGTATCTGTTATATGTCTGCTTCTGCATATTTTGGGATAATGTAATGCATAAATGGAGAACTGTCTGAGGTAAAATATGTCTGTTTCATTAAGCTGGAGAAGGTATACAACCCTGAAAATGAAGAGGATGATATGGTTGAAATGGAGGAAGAAAGACTGCGAATGAGAGAGCATGTTATGAACGAGGTGGGCCGCGATGAAACCAAAACATATACATTTTGTCATGTTTATTTTATATCCCAAATAAAAGTCAGGAGATATTATGGTTTTGACCTGGTTGTGCCATTGCAAGATTTGCAAATTTAGATGTGCAGCAGCTTCACAAAACTTGGTAGGAATATATCCCCATAGAAGTAATAGGTTGCTATATAATTTCAGCTCCTGGTCCAAATATGAATGATGTTACAGAGAAAAAATATTAAAATTGGTGAAATTTTATAAGTGCGAGACAAATATTACTTAAGTGTCTGCTTTTCAGTTCATCCAACCAGCTAATGTCATGGAGAGGCATCCGTCGTCCATTTGTCTGTCCATTCAGAATTCACAGAAACTGCTGCTCTTCCAACAGTATTGGTCAGAATTTAGTGAAACCTGCATAAAATGATAACCTCATGGTCTTCATGCAAATTGTGCTCAATTTCATATTCAAGGTCATATTTGTCCTTTTACTGGTTCTTTTCAAGTTTCACAAGGCTTGCTACTCCTAAGATTATTGGTCTGGATAGTAATGTTCATTAAATGCGTGTTTGTGTGTGCCCCTGCCATCTATACATAAGTGCTGTCATTAAGTTTATTTATGCATAATAACGTCTTAAGCTAGCAGTGGTCCACTGTCACTATTGGCTATTCCTATTATGCTGGCAGATTTTTGATGGTTCTCTTCTTTTAAATGGTAGACCTTTTGCTAATACTGCTGTGATAGCTTGAAATATTGCTTTGCCACGTGTTACATAACACTTGCTACCTGTTAGATTGGGATGATTAGGAATCGGGATCTTACTGGTCACGATCCTGGGGAGAATAGTCCTACTGGTTGACTCCCACATTAGGAAGGTGTTGGTGCTTTCCTGTCACCATTATGCAAACATTAGTAATAAGATCAGTGCTATGACAAGCTGATACATTCGTGTATTTGCATGATTTTTATGGCAATGGTACTACTGATCTCTCATAATACTCTTGAACTCAAGTAATTTAATTTTGCAGTGAACCTGACTGGTTTGTCCTTGATTAGAATCAGCAGTTTAGGAAGGCATTACCTGGTCTCAGAGTACACTTACAATGTGTAATTCATACCAAAAGTGTCGCATTAGTGTCTGAAATATAATGCATGACTTTACTCATTGTTACATGGAGTTGTGATGAAATTTTCAGTGGTGGGAAAAACTGGATTGGACTAAACAAAACTAGCAGTAGAATGCAGAGTTGCTGCTTTAGAAAGGACTTGAAAGGTCAGAGAATATGGTGAGTGATTCATCTTGAAGACCGTTGCTGATTAAAATTCCTTAATGTATTTACATTCAGGTGGACACCAATAAAGACAGACTTGTGTCATTAAGTGAGTTCATGGCAGCCACAAAGAAGGAAGAGTTCCATGAAAAAGATGAATGGAAGGTAAGAGGTTGAAAGTTTAGGCTTCTCTTGGGAATTTTTTGTTTACAAAGCTGTGTAAAGATTTGGCTGAACCAGCTGTGAATTTAGTGTGTTTATCAAGATTAAACTATTCATCAGTAAGAATCATAAAACAATGAACTGAGAGTCAGATAAACGTAAGATGATAGTTTTTTTATTCTCTGGTAAGGGTGAGATTCCAAATCAATTATTCACCCCGTCAAAAAAATTAATAGCTGATATAATATCATGACATCAGAAGTGCACACTATTATTTATCACATTCTTTAATTTCCCGCCCGCCACAGACTTTAGAGCAGAACCCGTTGTACACTGAAGAGGAGCTGAGAGAGTTTGAACAGCAACTGGCGAACGAGGAAAATGACATCAATATGAAGTCAGCTGAGTTGCAGAAACAGAGGGAGGAACTTGAAAGAAAACAAGAAGAACTTAATGCTCAGAGGTTGGAACTTAAACAGGTAAATAATTACAACTAGTTTTTCAGTCAAAAATGAGGATTTTTTTGCTGCAGTTGCTTAACCGGTGCTACAGCTGAAAGAATCCACACTATAATTCATACTTCAAAAAACCCTATTGATGTAATGTATTACTGGCTGCCATATATCTTTCCTGAGTTGCACTTAAATGTTGACATGAAACAGATTAAAGCAAACAAAATATTAAGCCATCTTGAGCATTGCTCAGAGCATACAAAGGAATCAAGTTTATAATCTGAGCACAAGTCCCTACTTTCTAACACTTTCTGTCCCTTTCTTTGGTCAGGCAGTGGAAGAAATGGAAAGGGTTAAAGCCCAAAGCTTAAATGCTGAAGTAAAACGTGAGTATGAAATTTCACTTGAATATTTTCTAATGGTGATTTTATTATGGATTAATATAGACTTCGACATTAATCAACTCAGTTAATGGACTAATTTGTTCTGTATTGCACTTTATAAAGTTGAAGAGATTTACAGGATAAATGAAATGAAGTGCATTTGTAGACCCTAGTGTGTCTTAATATGGACCTATAATGCTCATTTCCAGCTCCCTATTTTTATTCTTGCGTTCTCAAGTCCCTCTGTTCATTTCTCTCAGTTTGAGGTCACCATCCCTTTAAGTCAACTGTGTTCTGATAGGCTGCCCCTCTCAAACTGGTTATGAAGAGCAAGTGTTGTGCTGCTGTTCTCATAAACACAGTGCCTGAGATGGCCATAATTGTTATAGCCCCTCTTTGACATCATACAAGGAAATGAGTGGAAAAAGAAGTGAACAGTTACAGTTCTTTCAATTCAGTTTTATTCATATAGCACCAATCCACAACAAAATTTGTCTCAAGGTGCTTCACACTGTAAGGTAAAGACCCTACAATATTAGAGAGAAAACCCCAACAATTAGATGACCTCCTATGAGCAAGCACTTGATGAATGTGGGAAGGAAGAACACTCTTTTAACAGGAAGAGACCGCCGGCAGAACCGGGCTAAGGGGCAGCCATGTGCCTCGACCAGTTGGGGATGAGGGGAAAGAGAAGTGAGAAAAGAGAGCAAAGAGAGACAGACTATGGGAGAGAGAAGACAATATTTAATGGCATGCAGCAGTAGTCAATAAATGCATGGGAAGTGAAAAGAGGTGGGTGGAGAAGAAATGCTCAGCACATCATAAGAAGCCCCCCAGCAGCCTAAACCTATTGCAACATAACTAACCCCTAACTATAAGCTTTATCAGAAATTACTTGTGTATGCACTCATGTTATTGAAACTTTAGCTATGTTAAATATGAACTTCTACCCCTGGAATAGTACCTACACTCACCAGCCACTCCACTAAGTATACCTGTTTAATAGCTACTTAATGCACATATCTAATCAGCCAGTGACAAGAGCAGAAACTCAATGCATTTAAACATGTAGACATGGTCAAGACAACCTGCTGAAGTTCAAACTGAGCATCAGAATGGGGAAGAAATGTGATTTATGACTTTTGCATCATGATATATCTGACAAACCTGCAGCAACTGGGAAATTCTATCACGTCAGTATGGACACAGATCTCAGAGGAATGTTTCCAGCATCTTGTTGAATGTATGCCATGAAGAATTAAGGTAGTTCTGAAAGCAGAGAACATTCAGCCTGGTACAAACAAGCTATATCTAAAGAAGTAACAAGTGAATGTATGTATGACAGAAATTTTAATAATAAAAAAAAACGTAATCGGACCCCTTTTAGGCTTAAAGAATGCTGGAAACAACAAATCTCATGATGTTGGTCATCTCTTTATTACACCCTCCCTTCCTTCTGCTGTTTTTCAACATGCTAAAAAAACTTGCTTAAAAAATGTCAATGTGAGCCAAAGAAGAGCTTCTAATTTTTTTTTTCATTATTACAGCATTTGTAAAATTAGTAGTGTGCAGATTCTATTACTTATGCACCCCCAGTCAAAATAACCAAAAAAACCCCCAAAAACCAGCTATTATTAACACAAGTTGCGATGAGACAAAGTTATAGCCTTTTATCATCTGCTCAATAATCATTTAAATACATCTTGTTAATTTATGCACATACAACTCTTTGTTGCAGAGTCTGCAGGTCCTGTAGCTGCAGGTGAATCTGCGTCAGTTTTACCAGGAAACAGTCAACCACCTCCCCCTGGTCACCAGCAGCAAGACGTACCAGTGCCAGGACACTCTTAGCAGGCCTCACCACCCTGTGTGCTATATAAGTGAGCATGCATGTGTGTTTGTGGTTTAATCATTTCACTTTTGGATTTAGGATCTTTAAAACATCTGATTTCAAAGCACACAAGAGCACATAGAAAAAATGTTGTAGTGCCAGTGCCAGTGATGCCCTTATTTCTACTGGCTAAATCAGCTGAATGGGCCAGACTTGAAATGTGGAGCTGCTCCAGTTTTCTATGTGGACAATCAATCCTTTTGTTTTTGTGATTTTGATCTTTTATCACAACAAGGACTCTGTTCTCCATGGGAAGTTCTTTGGAGTGAAATGGGGAGGGCAATTGGCCTGATAACTGAATGTTTTGTTTTGTTCGCACTGTGTAGTTTATTGCCACTGTCCCCTGCAGGAAATGCTTTGAAAATCTATTTATTTTTATTGTAAAGCCAGAATTATTCCAGAAAAATACACCCCGGAAAAGTATCATTGGAGATGAAATGAAGTTTTGTACTCACAAACAATGTGTTTCCTTCAATATATTTTCAAGCTGTTGTGTCCTCTGGACCAGACTGAACAGAATTAATAGATGAAGTTACATAATATATATTTAAATGTTATGATTTTTAATAATTGTGTTGGTGATAGTGAGAATTGTATGAATTCTATAGTGGTTGTGTGTATGTCAGAGTGTCTGTGAATTTGTGTTTTTTTTCATACTTTTAGTTTATTTATTCTCCACACCTGTAGCAATGAAATTTGCCTGGTAAAACTCTGAATTAAACTTCAAAAGGAAGCTCAAAGTACAAAAAATGATTTCACTATGGACCAACATGACAACAACAGCAAAAAGATGGACTAAACATTTATTCAAAATGCATTTGAAGTTAAATACACTGGTTACTGTAAAAACAACAACCTCTGTGGACGCTGGTATACATGGAGACCAGTCTAGTTTTGTTAATCCAACTTTAAAGAGAAGTGGTTAAATGTCCAATGCCCTGTGTAGCAAATTCATGAAAATTATGTTAAAGTTTGAATGTCTAAAATTAAAGTGAATGAGCTTGCAAATTTAGAATTTCTGTTTCTTCTTTTTACCACAAACATCATCATAAACACGAGCATACACAGGGGTTAAAGTAGGATTTGGCAGGTGGGGGAACTCTTAGGTTCTGGTGTAGTGGTGCAGTGGGAGGAAAAGACTGACTTAAAATTAGTCACATAATTTGTATTGTGACCTCCTGTAGATTTGTTTTCTTTGTGGACAGGCTGTTATTAGCTGACCTCTGTTGCTGTTGCTGCTCTAAAGGTTTACTGCTCATTGTAGATTTAGCCAGCAGAATCCAACAAGACAGTGTATAGACAAAAGTATTTTGCCATTACCACATTACATCTACAGGAGCTTTTTTGAGATCCTGTTCTAAAGCCATAGGCATCAAATATAGAACGTGTCTCTGGTATCTTTGCTCATTCATACAGAAGAGCATTTATGAGGGCAGACACTGATGTTGGACAAAAGGACCTGGCTTGCAATGTCTATTCTATCTTCCCCTGTCCTCTCTGTCATACATCTTTCTCCATCTCTGAAACTGAGCATTCTGAGACACTATGACTACAACTTTACTGACATCTGCAGCATCGATGCATAGCAGGGATGAGCAGGAAAAAGCAAGGATATGAGCAGGTGGGACCTGGGGTGACATTACTTTAGCCACAGCATCTGCTGGAAGCAATACCTGGCTGCATTCTCAAAACTCCCTTAATAATGGTTTGTATTGACCTGTTTATCAGGTTTAATTACTCTATAATTGAAGGTGCTGGAATATTGTTCCACTTTAAGCCCTGATCATACATTCATATTACGAATACAAAAAAACCCTTTTGGAATCTAAAGTGAAATATTCATACTTTAGGTGGTGGGTGTAAATTTAGCTTCTGCCATATGATTCGTTAAAGCGCTCAATGAGGTAGGTGCCAGCTGTAACTGGGGGATATTTGTTTGAGCCATCACAGCAGATGATCAGAGCCTCATCATCAGGTTGGACAAAGAAAGCCAGGGACTGCCGTGTGCTGGAGTCTCCAACTGGGGGCAGCAAAACCCTGTGGAGCTAAGAAACAAGGAGCAACATTGTTAACTATAATCCCATTACCACCTCATTACAAATATTGCGTTTTGTCCTGAACAGAGATTTGTACAAGTATGCTTTGGGCAGCATTTTGGGTCTTTTTATTGGGAAGGGCCAAGCTTCATCATCAGAAATCACCCTCTGTAGTATGCAAGTTTAAGGTGTTTTTCATAACCCTGTCATGGAAAAAATGGGATGAAGACATCCACTTAACTCACCACAGAGACAAACTGGTCACTCGTCCAGCGCTGCATCAGGTCAGCAATGTTGATGAGGATGGCTCCGGAGACACAGGGGGCAGAGATGAATTCACCTGAGCGTGTACGGACCTGAAGGTTGACAAAATTCATTTGGATTATATGCCCGAAGTTTTATTTGCCACATTGTGTGTTTCAGACATTAAAGACAAGCTAAAGGGAGAGCTAGAGAAGCCAGAAGAGAAATAAAGCTCGAGTGAGTTGGTCAATTATTCACAACAGACAATTTTTTTCCGTCAATTATCAAAGACCCCTTGCGCTTGTGTGTCCCAGCAATAAAGGTAGAGATAATGAGGCCTTACCTGCAGACCCTCACAGCTCTGGAACAACAGAGTGATGCTGCCGTAGTCAGAGTGCTCTCCACATCGCAGCTGGCCCTCCTTTGCTTTCTCACAATTCACTGGTGGGTAGTAGAGAGATCGCAGTGTAGTGCCATTCTCATCAGCTGCAGGAGACACAGCAGTGTTGTCAAAACTTGTATTATTACCTGGGCACTAAAGTTTATATTAGGATAAACATTGAACTTCATTCTAGAAGTGTTTATGCAGTTGTTGTACCTAAGGGTGAAACAATTCTCTAAAACCACAGTTTGGCTTGTACTTCAGTTTTTCTTTAGAAAGGATAAATACCAAAACCGTGAAAAATGTATTTTTCCCACAAGCCCCATCTCATGATCATGACTGGATAAAATAGAAATAATGAACTCAATTATTCATTTCCTATAACTATCCTTTAAGTAGGCATTAACAGGTCCAGATGGGTACAGGAACACAGATCTACAATACAGTACTGTGGATGTTTGTATTGTGATTTTGGTTTAAAATTCAGAACTGACACATCCATAGCTGTAACAAATCGGTATTAGAGGTTATTTTTCCTGTTAGACATTTCGTTCTTATTCTTATTAAGTTTATAGGATTAGATATTGTTGATATTTTTGTGAAGAAAACCTGTTCAAAAGGTTCAAACTTCCGCTAGAGTTACTGACCGCCCTTCATGGCATGAAGCTTGAACTTCAGCAAAATTAGTCCTATGCCACTGCATAGTGGAAATAGTGACTGGGGTGATCATACTTCCTATTAAACGATGTGCACTCAAGAACACCTCTGGGTCCAATCCCAGACTGTGGGCCATCACTCTCAACACCCGCAGACTCAGCTCCTTACAGCGCTGGAAGAAGGATGTATGGATCTCCTGGAAACTTTTTAAACTGCCTGATGATGGCCATTTCTACAACAGGAAATAGCAGCATCAGAGTTCGGCTAATGATAATACTGATGATTAGTCAGCATGTTGAAGTGCCCATATCATGCTAATTTACCTGCTTTCAGTTTCAGGGGTCTAGTAGGATAGGTTTATACTTTAATGTATGTTACATGCTTCACCTTCTTTACTTGTCTGAAATTCACCATTTCAGCTCCTGTCTTTTTGCATCTCCCCTCCTAAAAGTCCAATTTGTCCTGATTAAACAGTTAGAAAACGGAAGCAGGCATAAGTTTCCCACTGACTGAACTCAAAAAGCTAAATCCTCATTAGAAAAAAATGTCTTACTGTCCCCCTGAGTGATCGTTTTAGAAAAACCACACACAACCGATATATGTCTTTAATGTATCATAAAGATGATTTTGTAACATCGTTGTTATAATAAAAAAGTGTATAGCAGCTGGCTGAAAATCAAAGAGAACATCTTTATCTGGAATTCTGCTGTATTACCATTGCAGGACGTGTCAGTGAGTTTGAGTTAGGTAAAGATGCTCTAGCTTTGAATGAATGATGGACTGTGAGGCAGCTGGCTGCATCTGGATTAAGTTGAGGCAGCTGCTAGTTGTTGTGCTACATAGCAATGTAGATAAGGTACACAGAAATATTGGGCCAAAAACGAGCCGTGTTGGGCAGTTCAGAAGCCGCATTTCCTGTGGAAGTGGATAACTCAAATTGATATGGATACTGGCTTTGAAATAGGGGAAAACCAAAAAGCATAATAGACACTTTACACATTTGTGTAAGATTTTAAGTAATTTTAAAAACACTACTTTTCACCAGTCTCTGTGCAGTTCTGTGACAAACTTAGCACATTCCGTGATTCAATAGCTTGCAGAACCACCTTTAAAAGCAATAACAACTTGAATTAATCGTTTTCTGTATGACTTTATCAGTTACCATTGCTGCAAAAGAATTTTGGCCAACTCTTGTTTATAATGTGGCTTCACTGCATTGAGGTTTGCAGACATTCTTTAATGCACAGCTCCCCTAACGTCCCGCTTCAGCATCTTAATTGGTTTGAAGTCTGGACTATGACTAGGACATTGCAACACCTTGATTCATTGCCTTTTCAGCCATTCTGTTATAGATTTTCCACTGTGTTTGGGATCATTGTCCTGTTGTCACGTTTAACTATAAAATACTTTGGTATACAGAGGAGTTCATGGTCGACTCGGTAACTGCATAGTATTCGGGTCCTGTGGCTGCAAAACAAGCCAAATTTGTTATGGGTTTTGTTATTGTGGGACTGAGTTTTGTTAGTTTCTTAGATGTTTAGTTTTTCTCTTTTTTCTTCATGTACATAGGTTCTTGTTTTTTGTAGTTTAGGTTCTGGTTCTGTTATTCCAGCTTCTCTTATGTTTTCTGTACATGTTATCCTTGAGTCCATGTATTTATGTTCTCTGTGCAGTTTGTGTTTACTGTTGTAAGCCCAGGCTTTGTTTTCACAGTTCTGATCATTGTTGGTTAATTTCCATGCACCATCTATTGTATCCTCACTTTATGTTCAAGCCTCAACTCCAGCCCCGGCCTACGTTTATTAGTTCTCTTTATGTCTTCCTCGTGTTTCGCTGTGTTCAATCTCCTTGCTTCTCTAGTGCCTAGGTTCTTGTTTCATGCAGTTTTGTTTTTGTCTCTTATTTTAGCTTGTATTTTCTTTACATTGAGTCTGTGAGTCCCTGTATTTCTGCTCTTTATGCAGTTTTAGTTTTATGGTCTTTGTACTGGGGTTTTATATTCTAGCTTTGTTTATTTAATATTCAAGCCTCAGTTTATTTTTCTTAGTTATAGTCTCCATTTATGTTTTGTCTTTTATTAGTTCCCCCCCAGTATTTTCCTGCTGTGTGATTTGTCTTCTGTCAAGTTCAGTCTTGTCTGCATTCTCAGGTTGGGTTCTCATTTCCTGTTTTACTTCGGTAACCAGTTATGTCATGTGCTTCGTATCTAGTTTTGCTTCCTGCCCTTGATGCCACCTGTGCTCCTCTCCCTCCTGTTGCTTGTTACTTGTTAGTTTTTGTGTATTTATACCCCTGCCTTTCCCTTTGCAGTGTTGTTAGTCTATGTCTCTGAAAGCAAGTGTGCCTTCCTGTGCCTGGTTGTACTTTGGTTATTTTTATGGACTCTGTCAGCTATTAAAGCTCGCTCTTTGTTTGCCTTACCCCTGTGTCCTGGAGTCCTGCATTTGGTGTCCTCTCCTCTCACTCACTGAAATCATGACAAAATCATTACCCCCTCCATCCTGCTTGAAAGTTGGTATCAAAGTTATTTTAGTTTTCTATTTTCTAATTCATTTTTATTTCATTTTAAGCTTGTGTTTTCCCTTCAGTTGGTATCCAGTGTGGGTTTGCCTGTTTCAGTTTAGCTTTCCTTGTTTGAAAATGTTTAGTTTTCTCTGAAATCAGTGATCATACAGGCTGATGAGCAATCAAGTGCCTTTCATTACCCTCTTGATTTCTATGTAATCAGTAAGGGTGTACTCATTCACATGACTGCACAGTCCTTCTTCACACTGGTGTATAAATCAATGTCAGGTGATAACATTGGCTGACCAATTTCACAATGTCTGTGAATGAGCTGTTCTTTAATCTCCTAACTGACTAAACCAAAACTCCAGAGGTAAATTAACAAAGGACAGTAAAAGAAAAAGTCAAAACCTGGACTTTGGCCCTGAGTGATTACCATATCAGGTTGAAGTGAGGCAGTGTTGAAAGCCTCCTTTAGGTCTCCAGGTCGACGTGGATTCAACCTGAAAAGCAATTGTCCAAATTTTAAAAACTTCAAAAACTGTGCCGATAAGAAATAATGCATGAAACGTATGGATCCTACCTCTCCGTCTCCATTGATACCCATCCGTGGTTGGGATTGTTTAAGAAACTTTTCCTGCTGAAGGGCTGTTTCAGTTCGTCTGGCTGCAGGAAGAATGTCTTGGATACATCCATAACACGGTCCACCTGTCCAAACGCACCACAACAAAAAGACGCATGCCGCTTTCAGACTTTAAACACATCAGCATGAATTTAAACTTGATCAAACTGGCCTCACCTCCTCCTGAGTGATCCCCGTGTTCTTCAAAAACACAAAACCAACTTGTGTGAATGCCGATTTGAACTCTTTGCCTAAAATCCGCAGCTTCTCTTCAGAAACATCTTTCTCACCCAGGCTGTAAGCGCCAAAATCCACCACAGGAATGCTCATTTTAAAAACGAAACGTAGAACAGCTACAGTACGTGCAGCGTTTTGCACAACAAATCTGGGACTTGATACACACCCCGGTGTTCAGCACTGCTGTCCGGAGTCCCGCAAGGCTGTCATGTGACACTGTCCAGGCAATAGGAAAAAAAGAATCTGAAAACTACATTGTGTAGTCGTGGACTGTCTTCTCACGAATCCAGCTGTGTTGTTGTGGAGATCAGAGTTATTATAGTTTTGTATTTTCTAATTTTTTCCAAGTTTTTATTTTTATTTTTGAGTTTTGACTTTTTGTTTTGAATTCAGTTTAGTTTCCAGTGTGGGTTTGCTCGTTTCAGTTTAGTTTTTATTGCTTCAAAATGTTTAGTTTTAGTTTAGTTTTTATTAGTTTCAGTGCTAGTTTTAGTTTTTTAAATTATTAAAATATAGATGGTATTTGTCAGGGGAGAATTTAAGATATTTAGATCAGAAATTACAACATAAACACAACACTTCGTGAAGGTAGATGAGTCACAATCATGTAGAGGTCCTGAGTTTCAATAAACAGAAGCACCAAAGCCTCATCAGACAGACTGACTGACCAAATTTAATCCAAATGACAAAGACTAGAACTAAGGGCATTTCTCGTATATTTTTATTTTATTTTAGTTAGTTTCCTAAGCCTAAGTTAGTTTTGATTTTTCCCAACTGTCTAGTTTTTATTTTTATTTCAGTTAACTAAAATTATTTTTCTCAAGTAGTTTTAGTTTTTAGTTTAGTTTTAGTTTACTATAATAACCTTGGTGGAGTGGCAGCTGCCAATAACTTTACAAATCAGCATGTTGAGATTGTGAATTTCTCTTCTCATGTTGATAAGTTTATTAAATTCCTCAAATAATGTTTGCTTTGAAGACAGAATGGAGCATCTCCTCTGCAGGATGTGGGTTTATGGGGATTTATTATATTGGTGTGGCCAGTTGTATCCTTTAACAGTTCCCTCGTTTCATACAAGGCGCTTCAAAAATCGGCAGATCCTCTGCAGATGCTTTGATGGCTGCTGATCTTATTTTGGGAATACCCCTAGGTGAGCTGTTGGCCTCTTCTCTACTGGCCCAGTCTTCCTTTAAAGATGTGTTTAAGGTACATTAGTAATTAAAAATGTGGCTAGAACAATATTAAAGACATTTTAGAAATACAAATCTTATAAATTAAACTGTATTGAACTGTGTCCTGTTGCAGATTTATTACATGAAGTGAATGTGTTGTGTAAGTGTTTAGACTTTTTACTTAAATAAAAGTTATGATGTATAATCAAAATATCTTTAAAGTACATAAAAGTAAACATACTCATTATGTAGAATGACAATTTCAGAATAATATTCAATAAATTATTGGATCATAATTATTGATTGATGTGTGTATCACTTTAATGCTGTGTACACTTATAGATTTCCTGGTAGTTTTATCTATAATAACTGTAGTTTGTCTACAAAATAAGCATCCTATGTGTTAAAAGAAATTGTATGAACAATTTGCAATATTTGCACCCAAAATGTAATAGCAGAATTCCGTAGAATGGCATACAAATACAAGCCTGTATTCCAGTAAAGGACTTGAGTAAATTTACTTAGTTACATTCCTACTGGCCCTATCCATGCTCTCCAATGCTGCTTGGACAACATGGTTAGGTTCCTCTGACCCAATGGCATCAGAGAGGGGGCACCATGAGGTGGGGGTCAGTAATGCTTCATTCATAAATTGCCTGTTATTTTCAATTATATTAACATGTTGGTTAAGCCATTTTTGAGACTGAGTACTGTATTTCTGATATTTGTTGACAACTTAAACATGTAATTTCTTAGCAGTAAAAAGACTGTTAAAGTTGCTTCTCTGATGTTTCACAGATACATGGTGCCAGGTACACCCAAATGGAGGACTCCAGGAGGCAAGACGGGGAAAACTTAAGGCTTTATTTAGCTAAACACTGAAAATCCTTAAATAAATAAAGTCCATAAGCTTGAACACCAGGCATGAAAAGTATAACTACACAAAGACTAATGAACAAACAAGAAACAGGAGGGAGAGGAGCACAGGTGGCATCAAGGGCAGGAAGTAACACTGAACATAATACAGAATGCAACCAGTATCAAAGTAAAACAGGAAGTGAGAAACATAACTGAAAATGCAGACACGACAACTTGACAGAATGACATAAACACGAAAGGATGACACCTAGGAAACTAATAAGCTGAACACAGAAAAGTACTATAACACAGACTCAGACTAAATACAAGAAACACAGAAGAATGAGGCAAAGCAGGAAAGTACCACAACTTCACACAGAAGGCAGTAAATAAAACTCAAATACAACATGCAGGAGGGCAGGATAAAGCAAAATATATCAGAAATTCAAAACGCAGACAGCAGAATATAATAACCATACTAAACATAAGAGAAGCTAGAATAACAGAACCAGAATCAAAACTATAAAATCCCAGGACCATGACACATGGTGCTTGTAATAATACTGTAGCGACCCCAAGGGGTGTGGCCACCAGTGCAGAGACTTATGGGACTGTTCATGTTTATGCTCAGCACAATACACATCCTTTTTCAGTTATATAAAGTTTTACATATTCTTCATTAATTTGCTGGAGTATGTACTGTTTACCTGTATAGCTGAAAATATGTTGAGGACGACATAGTGGGAGACCATATAATGTTACAGAGTGGGGCCACCCAGTGCTGAGGCACAAAGTCGCCAATACTCTGCTGACTGAATACCTGCAGAGTTCCAAACCTCCTCTGGCATTAGCATCAGCACAAAAAACTGTGCACCATGAGCTTCATGACAAGGGTTTCCATGCCCAAGCTTTGGATGGAGTGGTGTAAAGCACACAGCCACTGGATTCGGCAATGACAAATCATGCTTCTTTATCAGGCAATCTGATGGTTGAGGCTGGGTTGAGTTTGAGATTTACTTTCTAGTGAAGGTAACTCTCAATGTTTTAGTTTACCAAGACATTTTGGACAATTCTATGCTTCCAATTTAGTGGGAACAGTTTGGGTAAGGCCGTTTATGTTTCAGTATGACTGTGCCCCAGTGCACAAAGCAAGGTCCATAAAGGCATGATTAGATGAGTCTGATCAGGAAGAACTTGACTGGCTTGCACAAAGTCCTGACCTCAACCCCATCTGACACCTTTGGAATGAACTAGAATGGAGACTGCAAGTCAGGCTCTTTCAGCTGCAAAAGGGAGACCAACTTTATATTAATACTAATGAATTTAGAACAGGATGTCATAAAAGCTCATGTGGGTGTAATGTGTAGAAGGCCCAATGCTTTTGTCCATTTAGTGTAGCTTTAAAGCTAAATGGGCATCTATTGCATTTTTAATGGTAAAATTTGATGTTTTAATTTAAGAATAGCCATTTGAGAACTGCAGAAAAAAGATGTTGGTTATTCAGAAAATAGAAACACTCAAATTGACTAAAAATACAAACTGAGCAAAGTAAGACACTTAAGTTAGATGTTGGTTGTGATAAATGACCATATGCAGCTAGGCTTCAATCATTAATTGCAGAGGCGAGAGCGGATTAACTTTGTCACTTTTATTTTTCCAAATAATTCACCATTATACATCTTGCTGTAACCCTCGCCAGCGAATACTCTAAATGAAAAACAGTCAGCCATTTATGCTCTGCTGTTGATAAGCCTCACCAAGCCCTTACCTAAAAAGGGGTGCATCCATACTCACAACTAATAATTAAGCAAAATAACAATTTTCTGAATTTTTAAAAATTATAATAAATAGAGTCACCAACCCCCACCTCCCATAAATACACGAAACCTAGATTAAAACCAAGAAAACCCAAAAACCCTATAAAACATCCAAAACCCAATAAAGCAACTCTGCCACACAAATTCCTCTTTAGGCTCTCCCAGACATTTAAAAGCTGCTTAGACTGCTGGGGAAGCATTTGGTAAAGCAACCTGGTGTCATGGTTCGTGTGAGAGAGTGCAGGCAGGACCCAAATATGCAGACTCAGAGAATGACTGACGAACGAAAAAGGGCTTTATTCTGCCTCTCACCAAAATAGGTTACAAAGTTCATGAGAAGTACATCCAAAGGAAAAGCTACTGAGCAAAACTCTCTCACAGGCAAGGGATCCAAAATAACGACAAGGACGTGTCACAGAACTAAACAGACACAGAGTATAAATACACAAGGACTAATGAGCAAACAAGAGGCAGGAGGGAGAGGAGCACAGGTGGCAACAATCAGGGGCAGGAAGTAAAACTCAACACAATGCACGAGACTCAACAGGCTTCAAAATAAAACAGGACCAGAAAACTAGACATAAGCACAAACTTGAAAATAGACAA
>VUQH01046629.1:0-16627 GCA_015106775.1 Etroplus canarensis
TCTTTTTTTTTTGTTGTTTTTTTTTTGTTTTTTTTTTGTTTTTTTTAAAAATTTTTTTTTTTTTTTTTTTTTTTTTTTTTTTTTTTTTTTTTTTTTTAATACTGCTGATGATTGGTCTGCATCTCGTAGTGTGGCCTCTAAATTCTTGTCCTTCAAGTCTCCTTCAACCAGTGGACTGTGATATTTCCCCCCTCTGCTCTTTGGAGATTATTCATGATGTTAAAGGCTGCTAACTTGGGGTTTTCTGTACTACCCTCACCATTTGTTTGTCATCAGTTGTCTTCTTGGACAGTTGGTTCAATGCCTGTTGCTCAGTGCTCTCCTTTGTTAGTACAGTCCAAAGTGTGGCACTGGCTATGCCCAATGTCTTTTCAGTTCCTCTGGATTTTCTCTGCTTTTCTCAGCTTCAGAATGGCACGCTTTCTTTCACAGACTGTTCTCTCTCTACCTTTAACTACGAATGCAGCCTTCCAGTCCACTCACTTTAACTGGGTGGTTTGATACAAAATGCATTATGTTAAATGTAAAAACCAGGGAACAAAAGCCGAAACTCTGATTCCGTTCTTCATATTCATATTTTGATCTCACGTGTAAATGTCTTCCATGCACAGCAAAAGCAAATTAATTGGCCTTACTGTTCCTGTACTACTGGAGGCATCTGTTGGTGGACTAAGAACACCATCCTCAGGAAGCCCAGCAACTACATATCTGGACCTCCTGAAGATTTTAAAAACGATTTAACTATTGCAGGAGCATCTCTGGCAAGATAGTCAAACATTAACTGGAAATGGATTGGTGTTTACAAAGCACTTTTGTCTTTCTAACCACTCTGAGGTTTTTTTTCCTACGAGCTCCATTTAACCAGTGCTTTAGTATATACACTTTTAGCACTTAATCTACCCTATATAGAATTTCCAATTAACCTAACGTGCATGTCTTGGGACTGTGGGCCTGAGCAAACCCAAGCAGAGAGAACATGCAAAGCTCCTCCTTGCGATGAGACAACAGTGCTAACCACTGTTCTGCCATGCCACTGAACAGAAATCCTAACTTAAGAAACTTCATTGTTCCGAGAAGCTGTCTTTGTTATAGCGGTCATTAAGGTAAAAAGTTATGTACGTGAATAGAGCTCATTTAAATAGAAAAAATTAAGTAAAATAATGTAAAGGAGCTCCATAAGGTAAAAAAAAAAAAAAATGTAATCAAGGTTAAAGTGAAAATCTTAAATTACAGTCCAGTTTCCAGAGTGTAAAGTAGGGCAGGATTAAGGCGACCGTCATGAAAGTTTCTCTACTCCCTTTCCAGTCAGTGGTGCAGAGGGTGGCGAGGCTTATCCACCCTGATGGATAATGGTTTGTTCAGTGGCCCTCCTCCACCACTGCCACAGTCATTTGGATGCTGGGTTTGCAGGCTTTCTGGAGTTGAGTGAGCTGTGTAATGACTGGACGCCAAACTCAGTGTGCAGTAGACCAAAAAAAACAGCAATCTGACCACTGGGAACTGCAACAAGCCAAAACACACACTCCTCGTCACTGCTTACATCCACTCTTAACATGAATGTACGGTCTGATTCACACTGTAAAAAAAAAAAAAAGTTTAAAATGCTGAATTCAGGACGTTTTGTTGTATTTTAAAGGATCTGAGCAGAGACATCTATGATATTTATGCTGAGTATGAAAATGAGGAGGTGGAGGATCGATTGCCAGTGTCTCCGTCCCGCGTGCTGCACTCTCCAACCAAACACTTCATTCTCAACATCAACGTTGGAGGAACGGTAACCCTATCACAGCTTTCAACACAAACATCCTGCATATATATTCATAATATCATTATTACTGTTATTTACATTGAACAAGCAGCAGATTCAGCACTAGGAGGCGCTCATTGTTAGGTCTGCAACTTACACCACAGATACTGTATATGCAAAACCCACATCCAGGCCTGCAAGATGTGTCTGTCACTGCCACATGACTCAGGGAGTCCCACTAGGAGCCCCCACTATATGCATGTCTATTTTTTTGGCCAGTTCACATAAAACATGCCCAAATTAATGTTGTGACTGTGTAGAATTTTTGTATATAAAAATAAAAAACTTAAGTCATCTTTATCAAGGACTAATACTATGTCTACACTGTATGGGCAAAAGTATTGGTCGACCTACACAGCACAGCCACAGAAGCTTTTATGAAATCCAGTCTAATTTCATTGGCATTAATATGGAGTTGGTCCTGCTTCTGCAGCTGTAGCAGTTTCCATTCTTCTGGGGAGGCTTTCTGCAAGTTTTTGAAATGTGTCTGTGGGAATTTTTGCCCATTCATCCAGCAGAACATTCTGAGGTCAGACACTGATGCTGGATGAAAGGCTCTGGCTTGTATTCTCTGTTTAAGTTCATCCCAAATGTGTTTGGGGTTGAGGTCAGGGCTTTATGTGGGCCAGTCAAATTCTTCTACACCAAAACCATGCAACCATGCCATTATGGAGCTTTTTTTTGTAATTTGGAATAGAAAAGGGCCCTCCTGAAAGTTGCCAAAACACATACTCCTCCATCAGACTGCCAGATAGAGAAGTGTGATTGGTAACTCACAGAACATGATTCCACTGCTCCAGAGTCAAGTGCTAGTATGTTTTACACTGTTACATGTTGCTTGGCATTTTGGTTGGTGATGTAAGGCTCGTATGCAGCTGCTTTGCCATGGAAACCCATGCCATGAAGGTCCTGGTGGACATTTTTTGTGCTGATGTTAATGCCGCAGCAGGTTTGGAACTCTGCAGTTATTTAGTCAGCAGAGTGTTGGCCTTTTCTACACATTGTGCGCATTACGCTGTTCTGTAACTTTACATGGTCTGCCTCTTCATGGCTGAGTTTTTGTGGTTCCTAAGTACATTCACTTTCCAATAATACCACTTAAGGTTGATGGAGGGAAGAAATTTCACCAGCTGACTTGTTGCAGCAGTAGCATCCTATTACAGTACCAGGGTTAGTTTTCCAGTGACTACCCAAAGCTCATGGCCACACGCCTACCTCCAGCATCCAGATCTAGAAAAAAATCAACCCCCACAGGATTACTATGAATGAGTAAACTATACATAGAGGCTAACTCGTTTTTCTGTACCAGGCTGACCATACACTTTTTAATACTGTAAAGTTGGACATTTTAACATGAGTCCATGGGGATGGACTAATTTTTAGAGCCCTCAAGTGGCCTCTAGAGGAACTGCAGTTTTTAGAACTTTCACATTTGCTTCCATTTTCTCAGTGGTTCCCACTTGGTATTTACGTGTATATCTTCATGACTTGCACCACATGTACTAAAGTAATAGCAGTTTAAAAATGCAAATAGAGATGCTGTCGCCTACAGGCCAAGAAACAAATATAGTCTGTAAATTTTCCTATTGTGCTAGTTGTAGGTAATTAACACCAGGACTGCGATTTGTAGCTGCTTTTATAAATTATGTTTTTTGGGACACTGAAGCAGACTTGTTATTTGAAAACACAATCTTTGGCTCTTTTAAATTGTTATGAACATTTACGTTTTGATTAGCTTTTTTTTGTAAACAATGAAACGGCCATGTGATTGATATTCATATACATTATGTATTTATATACATTCTTATCTGTTTTTTTGATTTCTCCAGGTGTATCATCTGCCTTACAGGTTAGCTGCCAGGTATCCAAAGACACGAATTGGTCGGTTGGCCACATACACAGACCACAGCAGGAAGCTGGACCTGTGTGATGACTATGTCGTCCAGAGCAACGAGTTTTTCTTTGATCGCGACCCAACGATCTTCCACAATATCTTTAACTTCTACAGGTGAAATAAAACAAGCAGGGTGAAATACTAAAGTTTACACGGTGACTCTCCGCCTCTTTTGTGATGTCTTGGAATAATTCTGGAAGCGGTTTTCCTGTCTTTGTCTTCTATGTTAGAACTGGAGTGCTGTGGATTAAAGATGAGCTGTGTCCCCGCAACTTCCTGGAGGAGATCAACTACTGGGGGGTCAGAATCAAAAACAGCCAACGCTGCTGCCGCATCTCCTTTGAAGAGAGGCAGGATGAGCTGAATGAGCAGCTGAAAATACAGAAGCAGCTGATTGCAGAGATGGGTGTGCTGGTGAGTCCATCATGTTTACATTTTCACTTGCATTTAATCCAGCGCTGTACTTAACGGGGACCTGTTATTCTCATTTCCAGCCCCGTACTTGAGTCTTGACTCTCCTATAGCAAAGTCACACTTCAAAATAATCTTTAACTTACACCGGGGCTTGGTGCAGTCCTTCAGTTCATCTTCTGTCTGAAATAAGCCATTTGGGCTTCTGTGCTCACAGCCAGAAGTCATATTAGACCATATTTGAGAGATACACTCTAATATAATTTTTTTTTTAAAAATCACCTGGCTCCTAGCAGGTCTTAAAGGTCAGTAAAACCATACATGTTTTCTGTGTGACTTTATCAGTCCCTTGCATTGTTGGGGTTGAATTTTGACCCACTCTTTTTTTACAACATCACTTCAGTTCGTTGTTTGTGGGCATTCGTTAATACACCACTCTCTAAAGGTCCCGCCACAGCATTCGTGTCGGGTTGAGGGCTGGACTTCGTGTCCCTGCAAAATGTTGATTCTTTTCTTTTTCAGCTGTTGTGTTGTGGTTTTTCTGGTGTGCTTGGAATCATTGTCCTGTTGCATGATCCAGTTTGGGCCAAGCTGTAGCTTTTAGACAGATGGCCTCACATTTGACTTCAGTCGTTGAGTCGACTATGAGATCCTGTGTATACCAAAGGATTCTGCAAAGTGCCCACCACCGTGCTTGACATTTAGTATGAGGTGTTTGTGCTGAGAGGCTGCGTTCGGTTTTTGTCAAATATGGTGCTGTGCATTATGGCCAAGCGTCTCCACTTTGGTCTCATCTGTGCAGCGGACATTGTTCCAGAAGTCTTGTGGTTTGTCTAGAAGCAACTTCACAAACTCGAGCTGTGCTTATGGGGGGAATTTACCTCCACAGTCTGACCTTGGGAGGAATTTGCTGGGATGTTCGCACCTGGGAAGGTCGACAGCTGTCCTCAGTGTTCGCCACTTGTGAATAAGCTTTCCCACTGCAGAATGATGGGCTTGAAATTGTTCAGAAATGTCCCTATAGCTCTTCCCAGAATGCTGAGGGCATTGATGTCTTTCCTCCTTCCCATGTTCACACACCTGAATGCTCCAGACCAGCAAACTGCCAAAACTTCTTCTTTTATAGTGCCATTTAACACCAGTAAGCTTAGTTGCTTGTACCTGACCAGTCACACTGATTTCTTCTTCTTCTTCTGAGGGGTCGCATCAGCAGATCATTGTTATGAATCCGCATATTTGATTTGGCAAAGTTTTTACACCAGATGCCCTTCCTGACGCAACCCTCCCCATTTACCCGGGCTTGGGGACCAGGCACTAGGAGTACACTGGCTTGTGGGCCCCTGTGGGCTGGGTTACACTGATTTATGAATCATTCAAACATTAAAAAAGGCACTGAAACCAAGAGATGAACCAGTGTTATCTCTACACATAACTTACCAAAGAACCAATGTTAAACTGTATCTTTAGACATGTTGTTTTTAGCAGGATGTCGCAAAAAATCCAGCATTTGTTCCCGTTTCTATAGCTGAATCTATGAAAAGTGCAAAAGAGAACACAGTTTGACAGGCAGAAAATAGGATTTTTGCACCAGCAAGGTGATTTGCAAAGACCTACTAGCCAAATTCTTGGCATATCTCAGCATGGCGGGCAGTGTGCCCTTAAAAAAATTGGAGGAAACTGGACAAGTGGAGGACAAAAGAAGTGGTGACAGGCCTGAAAATTCTCTACAGCAGATGAAGAGTGACTGAATGTCCTTAAGAATTAGGAAAAAAATCCAGGAAAGACCAGAAACATGCATCTGGCCCTTCAGTTTATCCATCTACTTCTCACTGAAGCCTCATCAGAAATGGTCTCAGTGCAAAGGTGGCCATCAAGAAGCTATTCTTAAGGAAGGGAAACGAGGAGAAATGGCTGAGGTGTGTCAAATTACACGAGAACTGGTCTCAAAATCAGGGCTTGTGGAGCGATGAATCCAGAACTTTGGAAGTTCCTTCAAGAACCCTGGAGAACTATTCCTGAAGAGTACTTAATGAAATGGCAGCAAGGCTTGCCTGAGAGTGTTCAGGCTGTGTTAAAGAATAAAACTGGTCATACCAAATATTGAGTTTCAAGCCTGTTACACTTGAAAAACTCTCTTTTTTGCCTTGCATTCTGTTTCCATTTACTTTTGCACACATGTTTGAATAAATCATTGCAACAATTTCCCATTTTCCTCGCAAAATATAAAGAAATGAGTGTCGGTTCAGGAGTTTTGAGAGTTTTCTGTCCTCAAATCAATTATTCGTCTGTGGATTTTTGTGGTCCTCACAGCTTGGAATAATTAGAGCCTTCTCTGGATAATCCCCAGGACGCAGGAGGCACGTCGTAATCAGTGACTTTATTTATTTGTTACCACCCGTCCATCTCCATATGTTTATTAGAGCTGCAAAATAAAATGTCAAGAGTTCATCACCTACTGCTGCCTCATCGGTTCAGCGGTTTGTTTTTTTTTAACTGATTTGGCAGTAATCTGCTGGCTGACTCTGAGTCTGTTTGACCTACATTATAAATCTCCGCTCCGCTGTCTTGACAGATGGGGGGAGGGGAATAAGCTTTTCCTTGGCACACATTTACACAGATGTTTCCATCGGTTTTCTGTGCCAATTTTTTTGTTTTAATTCAGATGCGGTTCGGCTTTGCGTCCTGTCTTGGCATTAAATTTGCTTGGAAGTTTTGTCCTCATTGAAAATGTGATGCTTTTCTCAGCCTTTAACTCCACACTTCTGCCCATTTCTAAAGAGTATTAAGTTTTCTTTCAGCCTTTTCGCGCTAAAACATCTCCTGTTTGTTTCCTGTTGCTGGTGCATTTGTGTCCTGCAGGTGGAGATGGAGGAGAATGAGGCGTTATTTCACGGCATGGTCTTGGGGCAGATACGGAGGAAAATCTGGAACCTGATGGAGATGCCGTTCTCGTCGTTCACCGCCAAGCTGATGGCAGTCGCCTCCTCCATGTTTGTGCTGGTGTCGCTGGTCGCCATGACCCTCAACACCGTGGAGGAGATGCAATACAAGGTGTGTTTGACACACAGCTTAGAGCTGGAATGTGTTAAATCACTGACTGGAGTTTCAGAACTGACCTGTTTGTTGATAATAAGTTAAAAAAATGAGAAGCTGTATGTCTGTATCTCATCTGTTCTAGACTCCATCGGGCCAGCCCAGCGGCAGGTTCTATGGTGAGTACGTCGAGACCTTCTGCATCTCATTCTTCACCCTGGAGTACCTCCTGCGCCTGGCCTCCACCCCTGACCTCAAGTGTTTTGGGCACAGCGTGCTGAACACGGTGGATCTGATCGCCATCCTGCCGCACTACCTGCAGATAATCCTAGAGTTCTTCGAGGACAAGGACATCCACCCGCACTCCGGGGACATCGAGACTGTGGCACGTGTTGGAAAGGTAAAGAAACACCAGTTTACGAACAGCTGCTCACGGTTCTTATGTCCACTACAAACCATAGGCACTCACTAAAACATTTATTCCTTGTTTTCCCTTCACTCAAAGTATCCAGTCCATATGTTCTGCTCTTTATTCCTGTAAACATCCTCTTCAAAATCTTATACATCAGAAACCTCTGAAATTGTTCTATACACTCACCAGCCACTTTGTTGGGTATACCTGGTCAACTGCTCTTTAACATAAGCTCTAATCAGCCAGTCACATGGCAGCAACTCGGTGCATTTAAGCATGTGGACGTGGTCAAGATGACCTGCTGAAGACCAAACCGAGCATCAGAATGAGGAAGAAGGGTGAATAAAGTGACTTAATGTTGCGTGGGTGTTGGTGCCAGATGGGCTGGTCTTTCACGGACTGCTGACCTGCTGGGATCTTCCCACACCACCATATCTAGGGTTTACATAGAATGCTCGGAAAATATCCCGTGAGAGGCAGTCCTCTGGGTTAAAATGCCTTGTTAAAGTCAGAGAAGAATGGCCAGGCCGCTTTGAGCTGAGAGGAAGGCAAGCGTAATTTAAATAGCCACTTGTTACGACCAAGGTATGCAGAAGAGCGTCTCCGAATGTGCAACACTTCAGTTTTTAAGCGGATGGGCTACAGCAGCAGAAGACCACACCGGGGTGATTGTGGTGATGTAATAGTGTGGGGGGCTTTTTTCTTAGCAAACTTTCTCCCCCTTAGTACCCAGTGAGCATCATTCCAACGCCACGCTGCCCATGTCCGTCCCTTTACGACCACGGTGTGCCCATCTTCTGATGGCTGCTTCCAGCAGGATAACGCGCCGTGTCACAAAGCTCGAATCATCTCAAGCTGGTTTACTGAGCGGGACGATGAGTCCGTTTACTGTACTCAAGTTATCAGATCTCAACCCAACAGAGCATCTTTGGGATGTGCTGGAACAGGAGATGTGCATCAGGGATGTGCAGCCGATAAATCTGCATCCACTGTGTGATGCTGTCACGTCTATATGGACCAGTGGTTCCAGCACCTTGTTGAGTCTGTGCCACAAAGACTTGAGGCAAAAGCGGGTCCAACCCTGTACTGGCAAGGTATATTTAATAAAGTGGCCAGTGAATGCATGTCCAACAAATCCTCCCATTTTGACGGATTCGCAGCAATCCAAGTGTAACCGTTGATTATCTAGTTGATCCTTTCCTTACTTCTAAGGTCTCATATATTCATTTTAACATAACAGATTGAATTTCATAAGAGTTCTGGTTGATGATTTTGGAAATGAAACCCGCTGACTCTACATCATCCAAAAAACAACTAATAAATACGGAGAGTTTTTATTTAAAATGGACAGAAGAGGAAGGATGCAAGTGTTAAACTTCAGATATGTTGGTCTCTTCCGTGCTTAGTAGTACTTTTACCTTCGTTTTCCTCTCTATAGGTGGGTCAGGTTCTGAGGATCATGCGCTTGATGCGAATCTTCAGGATCTTGAAGCTGGCCCGTCACTCGACAGGCCTCAGAGCCTTCGGTTTCACGCTGAGACAGTGCTACCAGCAGGTCAGGCTGTGTGCGCGGCTTGTCACAGGTTGTAGCAGAAGGTGCTGAGCAAAGCGTTCAGATTTGCTGTAACATATCTCTGCAGGTGGGCTGCTTGCTGCTCTTTATCGGCATGGGGATCTTCATGTTCTCAGCCATGGTGTACACGGTGGAGCACGACAGCTACAACACCAACTTCACCTCCATGCCACACGCGTGGTGGTGGGCTGCTGTGAGCCAACACACACACACACACGCACAAATGTGCGGTTAAATGTTCTCTTGACTGTTTGGCACATAGTCGCAACATTTCTTGATTCATTTTTGTTTCTACACACATTTTCTGTTTTCATGTTGTGGACTTCCTCGTCTCCTTCACCAACTCCTTATTTTCGTCTCCCTGAAAATGACTTTTCAAACCCTGATTCCATGTACACAAAGTTAAGATTTTCTGCTTTTGAAGGGTACAAAAGTCCACATTTAAAGGTTTTGATTGTGGCATGAATCTGCAATTCTTATTCTTTTGGCTACTCCCTTTAGAGGTCTCACCCTCTGCTTTGCATCCTCTTCCCTCACACCAACCCTCTGCATGTCCTCCTTCACTACATCCATGAATCTTCTCTGTGGTCTTCCTCTTCTCCTCCTGCCTGGCAGCTCCATCTTCAACATCCTTTGTCCAATATGTCCACTATCCCTCCTCTGAACATGTCCAAACCATCTCAGCCTTGCCTCTCTGACTTTGTCTCCAAACTGCTTAATTTGAGCTGTCCCTCTCATGTAGTCCTTTCTAATCTTGTCCATCCTGGTCACTCCTAGCAAAAATCACAGCATCTTCAACTCGGTTACCTCCAGTTCCACCTCTATCACTGTCTCCAAACCGTATATCATAGCCGGCCTCACCAGCTAGCATCTCATCAACCTTCACTTTTCACCCTCACTGCTTCCTTCTGTCACAAAGCACCCCTGACACTCGTCTCCACCCACTCCACCCTGCCTGCACTCTCTTCTTCACCTCTCTTGACCGCTCTGTCTGTTGCTTTGGATGGTTGATCCCATGTATTCCTCCTTCACTACCTTACTTCCTTGCATCAGCACCTCTCATTCACTCACATATATTCTGTCTTGTTTCTACTGACTTTCATTCCTCTTCTCTCCAGTGCATGCCTCCACCTCTCCAGACTCTCTTCCACCTCCTTCCTACGCTCCCTACTCTCACTACAGATCACAATGTCATCTGTGAACATCATAGTCCTCGGAGACTCCTGCCTCACCTCATCTGTCAGTCTGTCCATCACCATTACAAACAAGAATGCAATCCCACCCCCAACCTTGAACTCATCTTTTATTTATACCCCACACCTCACCACTGTCTCACTGTCCTCATACATGTCCTGCACCACCTTCACATATTTCTCTGCCACTCCTGACTTCCTCACACAATTCCACAGTTCCTCTCTTGGCACCCTATCATATGCTTTCTCAAGATCCACAAAGACACAGTGCAACTCCTTCTGACCTTCTCTATACTTCTCCATCAACACTCTCAAAGCAAACATTGCATCTTTACTACTCTTTCTGGGCAAAAAGGCTTACCGTTGCTCTCGGATTTTCATCTCTCTTCTTCAGAAACTTTTTCCCACATCATCATGGTTTGGCTCATCAGCTTCATGCTTTTGTAGTTTGAAACAGATAATTTTAATACTTTCTTTATGGAACTACTTGGTTTAGTTTAGGCAATGAAGTTTTCCGCTTTCCTTCAGTGGTGGGTTGTCTGTACTGGTGGTTGGTTATTATTTGATCCAAATATAAGAAATGCATCTATTTTGACACTGGAGACTTTGATATGTCATACGTTGCATGTTGTTGTGCTGACAGACTGCGATGCCCTTTTGACAGTTTTATAACAGATTATTTTTTGGAAAAACTGGTGCATACAGAGTACTGAAAATTAACATTTTGTTCCTAACATTTTGATAGTTGTATATTTAAAGGAAGTGTGGTTGTTACAGAACCCCATGTCATAGCTGGACTTGTCATTACACGCCATTTTAGAGGTCATGTTTTAGCAAACAAATGGATCTAGAAATGGCACTTCAAGTCATTTCAGGAACAATGATCAAATCTCTGTCTGAAAAAACAGAAATGTTCTGTCTCTTATTTGTTCCATCTTTGTTTTTGTCTCTTTGACCCCGTCAGGTGAGTATTTCCACAGTGGGCTACGGCGACATGTATCCAGAGACCAACCTCGGTCGCATCTTTGCATTCGCCTGCATCTCCTTCGGCGTCATCCTCAACGGCATGCCCATCTCCGTCCTCTACAACAAGTTCTCCGACTACTACGCCAAGCTCAAGTCCCACGAGTACACCTCTGTCACCAAAGCCCGCGGGAAGGTACGCTTCACCAGGCGGGCGGCAAAGAAGTTCTCCGAGTTCTGCGACAGTGCTGTTCACCAAAAGAGAGGCTGTTAGCTTGTAGAATTAAAATCCCGAGACCATCTGTGTTTGTGAAATCAGATTCCTTATCACGGATACTGCAGACAGTCCCTGAAACTGCTACAAAAATCAACATTTATGTCCAGCTGGATGGTGGGATGCTGTCGGAAACTCTCCACCGTATTGCTGACGTGTGCAATCAAACTGAAGCCAGATATTTTACTTCTCATTCTACCTCTTTTTTTTTCATAACTCATTCGTTTAGACCACTTTTCACGTGCAACTACTGTTAGAAATCAGGCTCTGTTCTCCCATTTTAGAGAGCGACTTAAAAACATTACATTTCTGATGACGTGGTTGGAAAGCAGGTCTTCACAACTACTTCTGAGTTCCTAACCCGGCCCTGATGGAAGTAGAAATGAATGTGACGAGAAACTGTTTGGTTTTGGAAAGGCCACCACTACTTCAGCAGTTATGCACTTTACTTTTAAAAGTAAACGTAGATTATTTAGTAATTTAAATAAAATCCATGTTTCTAAAAACTCTGGCATCAGTCTCCATTTTGTGTTGTAGCTTATGAGTCTGAGAAGGCCTTGGTTCAAATCCTGGATAAGCCCCCAATTTCAAAAGTACCGCCCATAACTCCAGTCGGTTAACTGGGATGCCTGTGGCTCAGGAGGTAGAGTGGGTTGTCTTTCAACATGAAGGTCGGCGGTTTGATTCCGGACTTCTCCATTCTACGTGCCGAAGTGTCCTTGGGCAAGAAACTGAACCCCAAATTGCTCCCGATGCATCCATCGGCGTGTGAATGTGTTTGTGAGATGCGCTTAAGGCGTAGAATAAAGCGCTGTATGAATGTGTGTGTGAATGGGTGAATGAGGCTTGTAGTAAAACAGCGCTTTGAGTGCGCAGTTGGAGTAGAAAAGCACTATATAAGTACTAGTCCATTTACCATTTTCAGAACTTACCTGGAAGTCCGATTTTGTAGTTTTTCTCCTTTTTTGTTCTGTCTATGTAAAAGCAAAGTTTAATCATATAGCTCTAGTTACCTACAAATGGGGGCAGTAAACTTGTCAGAATCCGTTGTCTTTGGGAGAATCTCAGCCTCATTATCACACAGCATCAAGTGCATTTTTAACTAAATCTGTTCAGCTTGTGTGAACAGATGTCCATCTTTGTGAATTTGTATCGATTCATATCTTTGCTTTGATCACATCAGGACCTTGGAAGATGAATTCTTTTGCACAATCCCACTGCTCCCTTGTGTTCTCCCCCGAGGGTTTGCCACATCGGATTGATCTGCGTTGGTAATTTGGCAGAGGATGTAGCCCTCCATGGGGAGAGGGGCTCGTAGGTGAAATGTGTGAATCACTATACTGCGGGGACACTCCACGCACAAGCCCACAAATGTAGTAAAAGATTTTTTTTAAAAACGAGTCTGCCCCTAGTTTGCATTCCTGACCTGATGTATCCCAGGTCTCAACTCGCACCAGCAAGGTTGATCCCTGTTATGAAAGTCGGGTCAGTTTGACAAATGAAGTGATCCAAAGGTAGCAGCAGCACTGGAAGCAGACAAGACGTGCATAAATAAGTGACCTTAAAGGGTCAGATCTAAATCAGGTGTGGCTCTTGCATTTTTATTGGCACAGTCATTACTATTTTTTTTTTTTTTAAATTGCAGCTGGTCCTTCTGCTAAGCCCTTCCCAGCATGCATGTGGAGAAAGGTAAAGAAGCACCCTCTGAATTGGTGGTGTTTAATTTACTTAATCCAAATGTCCATGCTGGAGCTGTTAAAGCCTCCATCCACACTATCCATCAGTCCTGCATGTAATCCAGGATTCAGGAACGGACGACAAGAACAAAAAATAATTCATACCTGAAAGAGCCAACATCTGGACAGTGGATGGGAAACTGATTTATCTGCCCTAAGAGTCTCAGTGAGAAGAAACCTGTTTATCTTGTTTTCATATTTTTTTTATTCAGCAAGAACAGCTAAATTATTATCTACTGTATAATGTAGTGTATCTCTGGAGCTGACAGCTTTCTTTTTAGAGGCAAATGGTGAATAAAACATCAGTCTTCTTCAGTTCTGCCAGTTTTGTGATCCGTTCCTACTTTACACCAAACTCTGAGGAAATAGTGATTCAATCAAGCTGTGTGCATGGCATCTTTTCCAGCTCCATATTTTTAGTCTTGGACTTGAGTAGCTTTGCGTGATTCAGAGTCCAAAATACCCTCTTTTTTTTTTTTAGACAAGCTGTTTGTAGCCCACCTTCTTTAGATTGGCTGCTGCAGCTTCTGTTTTCACAGCCAGAGCTGCCTGAGAAGACCCCTCTCTGACATCATACAGAGCCACAAGTAGAAAAAAAGTCTTTGAACCAAGTGTTTGGAGCAGTCTGAAGCCTGAGCTTTTGGCTCATAGGAATTATGGCGTGTTTACACAGGACGTGGCACATGTTGCACTCGCTGCTGGGTTCACAGTGCATTGCTGAAAGAACCACAGAAGGCGGTGTTTTCTGATCTTTCAATAAGATGTCAGTCTATATCCAGTTCCTCTTTTCCCTAATTACAGCAAGATCTTTAATAGACATGATGAACTATTGTGTGGACCACTGAACAAGTCTAAGCTGATTACATTACATACTGCAACAGTTAAATAAACTTACATGTGCACCTGGATGTAAACCCCTCTCTCTCTGCAAACTCAAATGCTGCATCACTCAGACACAAAATACTAACTTTTTCTCCATTTTGTCTTCTGGATGCCTCAGTTCTATTGGCTGCATGGGTTCTGTGTGAAAACACCTTTAATATAATTTTTTCAGTTGTCTGTTACAAATGATGTTGCCACTACAGGAGCTGACTGGTTGGCTGGATCTTTCCCAAACTTTGTGTGGTTAATACTTACGATGGATGGCACATCCGGTAACATTCACAAGATTGGGGAGTCAAAGATCAAGGTCACACAGGGTCAGATTTACGGTGGTGGCATACTGGCTCGGTTCCAGGCATTCCACTGTACATGCAGCCACTCTACTTCTGCTTAGTAAGTTCAAGGTCGTGGGGGCGCTGGTGCAATGAGGTAAGAAGTGGAGTGCACTCCAGGCACGTCACTAGTCAATCACACAGAGGGACAGCCACTTAACCTCACCCTGCATGTCTCTGGACTGTGGGAGGAAGCTGGGATACTCAGAGGTCCCAGCCAACCAGTTGATTCGAACCCAGGACCTTCCTGCTGTGAGGTGACGGTACAAACCACCACACCAACGTGCTACTAACTTGAAACAAACCTGAGGTCACTTTGCTGACAGAAGTTTTGACTACAGTGAAAATTATGAAAAGTTTTTTTTTCATTCTGGTTGTAGTTAATGATGAGCTTTTACCTTCAGTGATTACGTAAAGCATTTAATACTTTTAAGCTACATTCACACAAGTTTTGGGGTTCAATCTCTCAGCCAGCTGTAAAGTGTCCTGAAAAAGGAAGCACACCTTTATAAAATCATTTTGTCTCACACAGAAATAGAGAAAATGTAATTTTTTTACCCCTGTAGCATAGTGGTTTATGACCCCTTGTGTAGAGTATGAGAACAGCTGAAGGTGCATTTCATGTGCAGTCCTAGACCATTATGCTTGCTGGGTTCAAGAACACCACAAGTGAACTTAGTAATCATAATCTTTATTTTGAAAACACATTTGCCTTATAGCTGATACAATCGCTCACATTACAACATATGAAAAATCTAAAAGATGAAGAGATGAGTCCTAGTTCATGTAAATGGTTTTGTTTGCTTCTGCATCTTTCAGTCACCTCCAGAGTGTTGGAGGGAGGACAGATGCTTCCAAATTTGGATAAATTAAAGCAGAGACTGTTTAAGATCAGAGGCAACAACAGGACAGTGACAATTTTATGATCTGGGCTCCTACCACACCCTGCACCTCAACTGGAGAGAGATGGAGGGTCTCCTTATCGTTACACTGAGTGTGCGAGGCCTCCCCGTTATCTAAACTTTCCGTTTCTTCTAGTCGATGTTCAGCTTTGATGGATGAAACCTGGCAAGTCCTGCAGTCTTCATTTTATGCTTTTAATGTGAAAAACCTGCAGTGAGTGTTCAGAATCAGACAGCAGATTTAGTGATTGGAAAAAAGGCAAAGTAGAAACTCAAAGCTGCTGCTGAACCGTTCTCGTCTTCCAAACAAAGTCACGCCCATTTTCACCCAACAGGGACTGAAACTACACAACAGTGCGTCGGCTTGCATCCGCTTCCTGAAAATGTTCACATTTGCTGCTAGAAACGCTCGCAGTCGCGTCGGCGAAAACAAAAACTCCCACTGCTGTAAAGGCAGCAACGTGTTTAACCTCAGCAGTCTGCTTGGAATAAAAAGTCTCTACTTGTTCAGATTCTCCAGCAGGATTTCCACTCCTTTGTTGCTGCTGATGCTGCTGAGCTCCGACCTGATGGACTCCAGCGCCGCCTTCACCTCCGCGGCCACAGACTTGTCACAGCTGTTCAGGAGACTGCCCAAAACAAAACATAAAACGAGGATGGGTTACCAAAACTTTTCCAACAACTAACCGCAACAAAGAGGGTGAATACTCTGGAAAGTCAGTACAACATCACTGGCTTGAAACGTGCTTTTAGTGAAGGCACAGACCAAAGTGAAAGTTTAAAAAAAGTATGAATACATCTAACAAAGTTATGCGCAACTTTTTACACTGAAATGCAAGCGAAAGGTCCCTGGTTTGATCCCAGGTGGGGACACAAGCCCCTCTCACCATCCGGTGTAAAACCTCTGCCAAGTTACCGATGCGGAATAATCCGCTGTGGTGAGGAATACAAGGGAGCAGCTGAAGGTACGTTTTTATTTACAAAACTATCAGGTGTCACAATAAGATGCCACACAAATTATTTATGACACTCCAAAAACCAGTTTCTGTCACCACACCACACAGGGAAACGCCACGCTGTCACTTCCAAAACTTCCCCCACTTCTTTAGCAACCTAATGTCATAAAATGTTCTGACTGGCTGACGTGGTGCATTTTTCCACCAATAGGATAAGGGATGTGATTTTTTTTTTTTTTTTTTTTTTCCCCCTGTAAGA
>VUQH01046630.1:7883-21542 GCA_015106775.1 Etroplus canarensis
GCGATTTTTTCAAACCAGATTCAGACCACTTTCATATGTGGTCCTAAATTGGATACATATCCAGTGTTTTTCATAGCAACCTCAGTCTGACCGGTCATGTTGCATTTCGTCTGAATTTTCTGTCATTAAAGTGAGACAGTCGTCCTACTGTAATCCTGTGCTGGAGGAGGTGAAATGCGGCAAGATCAAATGTCAACAATGCACACATGAGCAGGACAGACAGCGTTGATAGAGCTAGTCACTGGAAGCAAAGTGAAGTTTTACTCACATGTGTGTAGCATTCATATTTACTTTCGTAAACACAGCATGTTGTGTGTGACTTCACACCAGCCAGAGACTATTCACCCAAGAGTCTGATGGTGGTCGCCTTGAAATTATAATGTGAACAACCACGCAAAAAAATTGGATCTCAGCAAAAAAAATCGAAATTGCCTTCAGTGGGAACGTAGTGTAACATGCACACACATGTACATGCATACATACAGAGGCATTATATCTCGGTGTGGAACTGGTATTGTAAAGAAGATCAAAATAAGCGGTTCATGTTGCATCTAAATAAGAACATTTGCAGTCACATTACCTTGAATTTGACTATAAGTAATTAAATAATAGACATGTACTGGCAAAAACTGATCTAAAATGCACCCTCAGTCACCATGTCTTTGGTAAAATGTGTGGAGTTTGATGATACATTCTTTATTTCTTTTTGGAAAGATGTGAGGCTGAGGGAAATTTTTAAACTCCTGCTTTCAAGGGTTATCACAACCAGTTCTACAAGGTGTAATTATTTTTACATGTTTTGATCTACTTTGCTTACTTAGTGTGTCTGCCTAAATTTCTTAAATCTATTTCAAATGTGGAAGGCATCTGGGATTATAGCAAAAATTTTGAGCAAATACAATGGTGGGTAGTTAGTGTCATGTTTCAGTTTGTGAGAGAAGAGTGAGGACCCAATATGCAGGACTCCAGGACACAGGATAAAGCAAACAACAGCAAGCTTTAATAGCTGCAAAGTCCATAAGATAGAATATTGCGAGGAAACACAAGGAAAACAGGAGCACACACACATCCAGAGATAAAGACTAACGACATAACACAGAGCAGAGGGAGGCAGAGGTATAAATGCACAAAAATGAGCAACAGGAGGGAGAGGAGCACAGGTGGTAACAATCAAGGGCAGGAAGCAAAACTGAACACAATACATGGAAACCAACTGGCATCAAAGTAAAACAGGATGTGAGAAACACATTGACAGGGAATGATGATGCAAGACTGAACTTGACATATGAATAGGAGCACAAGTGGATAACACAGAGCTACTACTGTTAACTAACATAAGTGGGGGCTGGAACTGAAGCTTAACATAAACTTAAAATACATTTGACTGGGAATGAGAATTAAAGAAAATAATGAACAGAACTGCAAATACCAAACCCAGGATCATAATAGTAAACAGAAACAGCATAAAGAGCATAAATGCAAGGACTCAAAGAGAACATAAACCAATTCACAGAGACTAGAGACAAAGAGACATAGGGAGGGTGGAAATAGTAGCAAAGACCCAAATATATAAATGACACAACTAAGGCTCTTATACAAAGGTAACAGGAATCTTCTATCTATAGTAAAAATTAAGAGGGTCTAGCTCCAAGCTAAAGAAATGATGATAAAGTCTATCCAAACAGAGCGTAATGCCCAAAACAATACACAAAAAAGTCTTCACAGAAAGTAGAGATGCTGCTAGGCTTTCTTGGCTATGGAGCTGGTGTTGCAGGACAGGAAAGGTTCTTCACCAAGTGAATACCATGGAATTTGGTGGTCTAGACCAGGGGTCCCCAACCCCCGGTCCGTGGACCGGTACCAGTCTGTGGACCATTTGGAACTGGGCCGCAAAGAAAAAATCTCTTTGTTAAAATGTTATTTTTCCTTTCTTCTTCCGGATCTTATTTTGAAAAACAACTGTTTCCACCCTCACCTCACTAACCGCGCTTGACTCTGGAACGTCATTTCACGCATCAGCGGCACAAGCTACCCCTTGAAAATTAAAATGAGGTAAAACCAAAATTCACTGAAGAGCTTTTTCGGGAAGGAACGAGCAAACAATGGGACAGCAGAAGGGTCACGTACCGCCAGGAAAAAGTTACCTAAGTTACAGGTTCATTACAACAGGTAATACACAAGCCCCACACCCGCTGTGACCGACTCGCTAATTAAGCAATGAAACCCACAAAACTGCTTCACCACATTGAAACAAACCCCCCCCCCTGCCGGCGCCGGCGCCTCCACCCGATCCACGGAAAAATGTTCATACATGCAGCCGGTCCATGGTACAAAACAGGTTGGGGACCACTGGTCTAGATGATCTCCACAGAGGATCCATAAATGTTCAGTGGAGCGGGGACGCTCCCTGATCTCCTGAAGTCAACAATCATCTCCTTGGTTTTGTCCACATTCAGAGACAAATTGTTGACTGTGCACCAGCCTGATAGCTGGTCTACCTTCTCTCTGTAAGCTGACTCATCATTCTTGCTAATGAGACCCACCACAGTCGTGTCATCAGCAAACGTGATGATGTGGTTTGAGCTGTGCATTGCTGCACAGTCATGAGTCAGCAGAGTGAACAGCAGTGGACTGTGCACACAGCCCCGGGGGGCCCCAGTGCTCAGTGTAGTGATATTGGAGATGTTCTTGGTAATCTGGACTGACTGAGGTCTTCTAGTCAGGAAATACAGGATCCACTTGCAGAGACTCAGTTTTTCCACCAGGTGCTGAGGAATGATAGAGAATGATGGTGATGTTGAATGCTGAACTGAAGTCTGTGAACAGGATTTGCACATATGCAGCCTTATTGTCCAGGTGAGTGAGGGCTAGATGAAGAGTGGTGGCATGTCAACAGTGTCATCTGTTGAGTAGTTGGAGTGATATACGGACTGTAGAGGGTAGGTGAGGGTGACAGGAGGAAATTGATGTGCCTCATGACGAGCCTCTCGAAGCACTTTGTGGTGATGAGTGTGAGTGCAATGAAATGGAAATCGTTGAGACAGGACACCGATGACTTCTTTGGCACAGGAATGATGGTGGTGGCTTTAAAGCATGTCGGAATGACAGTAGTGCTCAGAGAGATGTTAAATATGTTGGTAGAAACATCTGCCAGCTTGTGTGTACATTCTCTGAATACTTTCCCAGAGATGTTATCTGGCCCTGCAGCTTTCCATGGGTTGAATGTATGGAAAGTTTTCCTCACATCAGCTGTGGTCAGACACAGCGTCTGGTTGTTGAGATGAGGGGTGGTTTGTCTCACCGTACAGTTATTCTGTGTCTGAAACCATGCATAGAAGTTGTTCAGCACATCTGGCAGGAACGTAGATCATTCTGCAGCTCAGTCCTTGGATGATCTCTATACTGCAAAAGTGTTTTGCTATTGTAGACATGAACATCTGCTGTTCCGACATCCATGTTCTGATAGAAGTTGCGCCAAGAGACAGAAATAAACTAAAAGCACCATTTTAATTCCAGAGTGGCTGCTGCATGCTGCTGCTCCCGTACCTCCAGACATTTATGAGCTTTTGTTTTATGAAATCAATCTTTTCTTTCTTGTTGATCTTAATGACAGGGGACATTTACTATAGGATTTTATGTGCTTCTTAAAAGGTGTTATATGCACCCTCAACTCATTTTTGGTTACACCTACCTTCTAGAATTAGTAGTAACAAATTCTGACCTGGTCAGTGGTTTTCTAAGCAATAGTTAAAAGAAAGCCTACCCCTCAGCAATGATGCAGCCCACTCAGCAGTTCACAAAATGAGTTGTTTATTAACATAGCCTAAAAGGACAGACCCTGCTGGGTTGAAATGGTCCACTTGACACAACATGAGCCTGATACTCTGAAAGATCATTGGAGGAATAATTAGACTTGAGAGAGCAATCTCCTATAGATAATGGGACTCTTAAGGACAGGAAGTTTATAAAGCTCAGCTCATTCTACCTTATGCAGAATATGGTGGTGACCCAATAAACTGAAAAAAAAAATAATTGTGTAGCAGTGTTAGCAGAATAACTTTACTTGTAATCTAGATAACAATTTAACAAATATAACAATATAATCAAATCTTTTCACTGTACCCTGAATTGTCTGTATAACACTGTTGCTTTCTTTTTTTTGCCACTATGTTTATTGTCTTTTTGAAAAATTTTTTCACAAACACATAACATATACACACATTACACACAAAAACTGCATATCCTTGCATCATTTTTCAATTTGAAGAAATGTAATGAAATTGGATTAATTAACAAATCAAGAAGAAAAATAATTTTAAACAAAAAGGGAGGGGTGAGAAAATAGGGGCTACATTTTACAGCATTTGCAAATCATTTCAGAAAAATCTAGCACTTTCATTTGTCATGATATTCATATATGGGTCCCAGAGTTTATCAAAGTCTTTTCGTTTGCCCTTGGCAATGTATGTTAATCTTTCCAGTCTAATGCATTCAGAAAGTTCCTTCATCCACATCTTCATTGTAGGAGTGTCCATACTCTTCCAGCATAGTGCAATAGCTCTACTGACTTGTAGAAGTCCAAAGTCCAAAACTGCATACTGTTTCTGTGTTTGTAGAAAGTTCTTTGAGTATATTCCAAGCACACATAGTTTAACATTTAAAGTGCTGTTGCTTTCTAACTTCAGATCAGTATTGACAGTACAGTCACTTTATTGTATGCTTAGGCAGTTACAGTTCCCTCTTGAGAGACTGAGGACAATATCTCACTGTTGCTTTCTGGAAAGCTTGGCGGTGCTAATTCAGAAATTACATTTTTAGCTTCCTCTGAAAAGCAGAGCATATTATAAGTACTCAGCATATTTGTATGTGAACATTATAAATAGAATGGGAAAGCATCAGTTAACTCGAGAGACTGATATTATGACAGTTTATCTGTGCATAGCGTTAAGAACTGGTCAGGGTTTTGCACACCAGAAAAAGCTAATAAGTCTGTTAGAAATCTAAATAACTGATAATATAACATTATTGAATTTTACAACAACAATTACAAAGCAAAACTACTTGGTGACCTTGGAAGAAGAAAGTAGAGAAAGGTCACTGATCAAACCACATAAATGGGGTGAGGCAAAAACTGCATGCAATGAATGCAGTTTCCTACTGCAGTAGTTCTTCTATTATCTGCTTATTGGCACTTGAACCAAGAAGCCAGGACCAACAATTAGCAGACGGATGGGAATGGAAACCAAGATATGTTATTGTGACCACCTACAATTTAAAATCAATACTTGGACCATAATTAGTTCCTTTCTAATTAAAAACAAAAACCAAATGTGGAGTTAGAGCAATTGTCCAGTCAACACAGTGGTACTGGGAGCTTTTACAAGAGTAGAATGCAAGTTAGATGTCATTGGAATATATATGTGTGATGACAGAAGCTTTGTCTGCAAATATGGGTTAGCATGACTATCATAGAACCTCTATATGAAGACATGTTACACACACACACACACACACACACACACACACACACACACACAGATTATTACACATATTAACTGTTGCTCTCACATCCAGTTCAGATGTACAATATTTTTTTCCATACCTTAAAGGTGCTTATGATGCTCCTGATGCATAATAGATCTTAAGGTGGGGGACCACTGATGGTAGCTGGAAAAACCCTTAAAAATCTATCACATTCTCTTTAAAAATACAAATTAAATATACATATAATTTTCTTTAAGGGTTCATGTTATTTATAATGAGTGATTGTTATTGTTCTAGTAATATGGTATTGGTGCATACAATGTCACATAATATATCGAGTAGGATTTCTAGTCAAATTCCAAGAAAAAAATGACAATATAAATAAATGTGACAAAGAGGTCCTTTCATGAAAGAAAGCATAGTTGGAGTTGTTACGTCATACATACTGTATTTGGACTGGAACTTAGCTTTAAATTTTTGCCTTTGACATAGATCTTGGTTCTAAATGATGCCCATGATCAGCAACTGGCTCACTAAACCAGTAATGAGGTCCAACATCTGGACAAGGCCTTCCACTCAGCCTGCCCTGTGTCAAATCAAGCAATGAAAATGCCCCTCTCTTCAACTGGGAGCTATTTGCTGATGATTTGTCTTGCACTCCATAAATCAGTTTGTAGTGAAGCACAAATTACTCAGCAACAGCCAAAGGGAAGGATTGTGGAGCCAAGATGCTGGCCATTAAGAACTGCATTTTCCAAACAAACCCTGTTTAGTCTGATTTATGCAGATTTCCTAACACTAGTGTTCTAGTGTGGGGTTAGTATTATCTGTATTCACAGGACATTTATAACTTCAATTTAATGGTCTGAGGCTTTTACAGGTTTGACATTCTGTGTGAGTCTGTGTGTGAGTTGAGTGTGTGACAGCTGTAGAAGTCCTTGTCCCAGCTGTTATACTTTGCAGCCAACTCATTGAGCTGGCAGCTGTTACAATAAAGTTGTAGGATGGTGTCTCCATTCTGTCCTATGATAAACCTGTGAAAACTCTGGATTACTCATGCTCCAAATTCATCACTGCTATTTGTTGTTGCTGTTGCTTGTAAATCTTGCCGGTATATTCTATTGAGAAGACTGTTGCAATATTGAAACCTAATGATAAGAAGCAAAAAATATATATTTATTAACATCACTGTGGTGTTCCTATGTATGTAATATCATCTGTATTAAGGTTATTATTACTTTTTGATAGCTTTAATTATATTATTTATCTTTCTGGTTTCTGATTTCCCTGACTGTGGACACTGTTTACCATTTTCCCCTGTGTGTTTCTTCTTCTTTACTGCAAGTTATTTAACTTCAAGTCAAATCATTTATTGGACAAGAGCCACCACAAGAAGTGGAGAAGAAGTCAATATGCCTGGGAGTTTTAGTGATATTTGATACCAGTGTACCTTTTGGCTGCTCCCTTGTAGTTTACACCAAGAGGTCGCCACAGCGGATTAATTTGCGTTGGTAATTTGGCAGAGGTTTTATGCAAGATTACCTTCTTGCTGCAACCTTCCACAGTGAGAGGGGCTAGTGTCCCCACCTGGAATTGAACCAGGGACCTTTCGCTTATAAGGCGAATGTGCAAACACTACGTTGCTTGATATTTGATACCAATGTAGAAAAATATATCAGAGGAGAAAAAATTATATGTATACTATGTATTTTAACTCACCCCTACTCACAAATAATGACTCATTTGACTTTTTTTCTATAAAAGTACTAATAATGTACTACGCTATTATATAACTAATAGATAGGTGACTAAGTGAAAAACAAAGAGTTTTTGAAGAAGCAATATCAGGCTTGGCTACATTTTCTAATCGTGGATAAGTGGAAAATAGCATTGCACGCAAGGTGCCAAGAGACACAACACCACTAAAGCTGGGAGAAGTAAAGACAATTTACAAATAGCTTCCACCTACAAAATCATGTCATAATTGCCTCTTACAAATTTTAGTTCTTTTATAATTTATTTATTTACTGAGCATGCAAACCTATTCAGTCTCCCTGTCCTGGAAAGATAAGATCTGAAGGACAAAGTAATATCATAGGCTTAAAAATAGTGTTTAGCTACTGCTGTTTCTACATATAAAGTTTATCTTCATCCCAGTAAGAAGTGGCAATGTGGATGCATAGATTTAAAATGCACATGCCCAGCTGATCCGTGTCCTCATGTGTCTTTTCTGACATGCTAATTCTGAATTATATTTCTACCACATACCATAGGCTGCATCAGTGTTTGTAAATGCTTACTGCTAACATCAGACTAAGAACTTGGCAAATTTAATGTAAACGTAAAATATATTTATATAATTATAACATAATCGTATACATGTATTCTAGAGGAGGGAAGCTCCTCTCACCACGGAGGGTTGCGTCAGGAAGGACATCTAACTTAAAAAACTCTGCCAAATTACCACTGCTGATTAATCTGCTGTGGAGAACCATTGGGGAGAATACAGGGGAGCAGACAAAGGTACTTTTCATATACATATACAGTATTATAAATGCAACACAGAAAAAAAAAACATAATAAAGAGCCAGTTATACCAGCCATATGCCTCTTCAACTACAGTACAATGAAACAGTCCCAGCATGGAGTTTTAAGTCAGTTAATGATTACCTAGTCAATAAGCAGATACAATTTCTAGGTGCTTTATAAACTTGCATTTATTTTATTTGATTATCCAATAGTTATTTTGAATTTTACATAGCTACATTAATGTTTTACATTATTTTTTGTAATTATTTTTTGTCATTTATTTTGTTTGTTTGCCAGTCACAGTCAGTCCTCACTTTTTGAACCAAACACTTACCAAATGTTTACTTTTGTTGCTTTGACCTTATCAAGCCATGAAAGCATTACTGAGATGACAAAATATGAAATACCTACTCTGGCAAGCAAGAAAAATGAGGCTTGAAAAGCTTGGTCATTTTTAAACCCAAACGTGATCTTTTCTCAGATCTAACCAATAACGTGTTGCCTAAAGTAGGGATGCATCAATCCAACTTCTAGATTTCTGATACAGTGCTATGTTAGTTATATAAATAAATAAAAAAAGGAATGAATGAAATTGTATTGTCTTATTTGTGTAATTTATTTGCACTGGTTTAGTTTAATCTCAAAATGAGAGTAATTGCACTGCATACATTGTCAGTATCACAGTATTCAGTCCTATCACCTCATTTGATCACAGTTGGCTCTAGTTGCGTGTGAAATACCTCCAAACTGCTGTTGCATTGCTGTTAGCTTCTACCATGCAAGTAATCACCGAACAACATAAAAGTAAACTGAACACACTGCCTATTATTTGGCAAGTTATCACCAATACCTGATCCAACTCTTCAAGTCAGGATCAGACAGATGTCTGCTCCAAATATCAACTTGGTACATCTGTAATCTAAACCTGAATAGATTGTACTGCATCAGCTTAACCAAAAAGATTCTAATGATACATTAAAAAAATAGAAATAATAAACTTGAAATGTATTCTACTTATTTTCTGGCAGCATACAGCAGCAAAATATTTCATGCCACCAAATGTGGATTTTTTTCTTTAGAAGTGTATCAACTCTTAACTTCTACACATTTTCTCACTTGCTGCTGGTGTATCTAAACAGTATTGGTCCATCCAACCTGGTCACATCCTTTAGTATTAGACAAAAAAAATATTTTGAGGACATGGACACAAATCAGGAAACAGGCACAAAAATGCAGGCGCCCCCTGCATTCTCTTCTATTCTCTTGTAGCTGTTTTGTTTTAAGATTTGATTTCTGTTTGACTTTGTAAGATTGGTTTCAATAATATAGCCAACTGATTTCAGTTAGTGCCAACCATTTGTACTGTATTGTTAACGGGCTGCCTGGCTATTATGGGGGGAAATGCAACATAAAGAAGAGTGTGTGTATGTGTGTGTTTATCTTCGGCTGCTCCCTTGTGTTCCCCCGAGGGCTAACCACGGCGGATTAATCCGCATTGGTACTTTGGCAGAGGTTTTACACCGGATGCCCTTCTTGACACAACCCTCCATGGTGAGAGGGGCTTGTGCCCCCACCTGCGATCGAGCCAGGGACCTTTCACTTGTTACAGTGAATGTGTAAACCACTACACTGTGGGGACACTTTTTCCAGAGATTATAAAATATTGCATAAGTAATAACTGTGTACAATGATTTATTTCAGATTTCCATAACAGTTTTGTCTTCAGCAGTGACATGCAGCTCTATTAGGTTGAGGTCAGGGATTTTGTGATCATCCATCACTGCAGAAAAGTCCCCAGTCTTAAGTTCTGTCTTTAACATTGCCATGTGGCTCTGCCAGGTTGAGGTCAGGGACTTTTCTTTAACACGGAAAAGATTCTGTGGTCATCCACCACTGAATATTTTTCCACTCACTTTACCTTCAAAAATTCCTGGGTTGCTTTTGCAGCATATTTCAGCCAATTGTCCATCTGAATGAGGAAGCACTGTCCTTTCAGTTGTATTTTGCTGACATCAGTAATGTCAATAAAACACCACTGTCATGTATTTATAGGTGATATTGTACACTTCAGATTCAAGCAATCTCCATACAGCTGAATCTAGAAGTTTACATACACTGTGTAAAAAAACACATAAACCTTTTTTTTCTCACTACCTGAAATTAAATCAGACTAAACTTCTCCTGTTTTAGGTCAGTTAGGATTGCCAAAATCATTTCTATTTGATAAATGCTGCAATAATGAGAGAGAGGATATTTTAGAGAGATTTTTAATACTTTCTTCAAAGTCAGAAGATCCCATACATTTCCTTAGTATTTGATAGCATTGTCTTTTTTTCCACATAATGTTCTTTCTTCATTATGCCATCTATTTTATGAAGTTCACCAATTCCTCCTGCAGCAAAACAGCCCCACAACATGATGCTGCCACCCCCATACTTTACAGTTGGGATGGTGTTCTCAGGTTTACAAGCTTCTCTCTTTTTCCTCCAGATGTAATGATGGTCATTATGGCCAAACAGTTTCACTTTAGTTTCATCAGGCCATAGGACATGTCTCCAAAAATTAGGGTCTTTGTCCTTGTGTGTGTTTGCAAACTGTAATCTGGCTTTTTTATGTTGCTTTTGGAGTAAAGGCTTCTTCCTGGCTGAGTGGCCTTTTAGCCCGTGCCGGTACAGGACTCGTTTGACTGTGGATAATGACACACTCTTACCAGCTTCAGCCATCATCTTCACAAGGTCTTTAGCTTTGGTTCTGGGTCTTTTTACACAGTGTATGTAAACTTCTGGTTTCAACTGTACTTTTCTTTCTCATTTTTCTTGTACATATTGATGTTACTTTTATCCATCCATTTAATGCAGAGTTCCATAGCTGCTCTATCTTTTTATTAAGTTATTTGGTAAAGTCTAATCTGGTGTTTTGCCAAACTGATCATTAGTCTACACTTTGTGCTAAACTCGCAGTATTTCCCGAGGTCTTGTTTTTATGGTAATTTTGGATAAAGATATACCTACCTCCTGGAGAGTTTTCTGCACTTCCTGGTGTGTTTTGACTTAGTTTTTCTTTACCATTGAAAAGAACCAGTTGTTATCCACCACAGCTGTCTTTAGCTGACAACTTATTGAGGTCTTTTTTGCATATATCAATGAGTTGACCCGTTTGAGATTTGTTTTCTTTGGATATACTTGCTGATTTTTCCTCTTATAATGTTCTTGTTGTCTTTCCGACAGATTTGCTTTGTTTCTGTCTCCAGTAGTTTTTTTTTCTTTTAATCCACCAGTGTTACTGTCAAAACATGTAGTGCTGGAAATTGCAGTTAAATTAGTCCATTAAGTTCTACATAAATTATACTGAAATTAAAACACCACCAACCAGATGATGAACCCTCATGAACCAGTCAGTGTTTAATCCACAGAGTTTTATGAACGACCTCAGCCATCGACTCCATGGACTGATTGTGGAACATACATTTATAGTCACCCCCATCCCTGCTGCACAAGTCGAATATCCATCAGTTCAGAGAGATGTTGGTTGTTACGGTAAGTACACTTATAGCACCTAAACCCAGATATGGGACAACCAAAATAAACCTGAAATGAAACCACAATGTTTCTCTCTGCTTTACTGGTCAGACTTTCTTCACATGCTACTGAGCTAAATTCATTCTCCAATCCCCAAAGCAGAACCCTCATTAGAAATCTTTACAGTCTTTAGCAGAGTCAGAATCATGCCATCACCGGACTACTAATGACTCTTTGATTAAGAGCCAACATTTTGTATTCTGAAAGGCACGGACACACACGAATGGGTTCATCAGCACATTGTTCACCTTATCTCGATGCATGGAGTCGCAGGTTTTAATCTATCTGACAGACAGACCAATGTGAAAGCTACTGGCTTCCTATGAGGAGGGCTGAGAGCCCCTCTCATTACTGAATATGCATTCAAGGCACAATTTTGGAAAATGTAACTGAGAGACTTGAATGAGGTGAACAATTCATACATTTGGCAAGGGACTGTTTGGCAGTTTTGTGATCATCGCATCGTTCATTTCCTTCACCATGTTGTTGATCCTGTTGTTTTCCAGAAAGCACCAGTTTGAAGATTTTCAGATTAAAAGACTTCCTTTAAAAATTTTTTTTTGATTCGACTTCTTTCTACAGCTGCTGCTTCTGAGGCATTCTTTGCTTGACTTTCATTCATGTTTCTTAAAATGTTTCACTTATTAGTTATTGGTCCCAGAAGCTCAGTGGATGAATATTATTCTAACTTTGCCACTGTCTATAACTACCTGTCACACAAAACCAACTTATTTGTGGCATCTTTCAAAGTCTTGGTACTAGACTGTAGTAGTAGCAAAAGCTAAGCAAATCAGCTGGTCTGTTTAAACGCTTCTTAAATCAGATTGAAATTTTATGTGGATTGTGTGTCACATACAATCTGGTAACCAATGTTTGGCTAACATTGATGTTTTACGGTTATTTGTGAAATGGTTTGAGAGTTACCTAAATTATGGTTCTTCCTGGGAGGAACATGAACTAGAAAATAAATGATGCAAAAGCTCATCTGGCTCGCAATTCATTACAATTCACAGGTTTTTGTAATGTAAGGAGTACAAAAAGAAAATGATACATTTTCTTATTGTTGGTTGGCTGTATGGAACACACTAATGAGAATTAAAATTCACTGAGAAGTCAAAGAGGCTAAATAACAGTCATATTAAGGATAATAGTCCAGGTGTGACCAGCCTTAAACAAACTCAAGAATTTAGCATTCAATAAATACAATAATACTTTGATGATATTTATGTATACATGACAGATGGGGCACACACAAATGCTAATTTCTGTTAAGCTTATTTTTTTGGATTGGAAAACCCCTACTTTGCTTTGTTAAATGGGAATCTGCACAGGAAGAAAGACTAGCACCAATGTGATAACCGGATACCATGGAATGTCAATGAAATTCACCAGGTTAGTGTAGTGGTTATGAACGAAAGGTTCCTCGTTTGATTACAGGTGGGGGCACAAGCCCCTCTCAGGATGAAGAGGGGAAAGGGCATCCGGCGTATGACCTCTGCCAAATTACCACTGCAGATTAATCCCTTGGGGAGAATAGAAAGGAGCGGCCAGAGGTAGATAGCAACAACAACAACAACAATTTAAAAAAACACTGATGGCAAACCAAGTTTCGTGCCTCAATGACTATTGTCCCGTTGCACTCACACCAATCGTGATGAAATGCTTCGAGAGGCTCGTCATGAGGCACATCAAATCACAACTACCATCTTCACTGGACCCCTTACAGTTTGTGTATCGTTCTAATCGCTCTACAGACGATGCCATCACCACAATCCTCCATCTGGCCCTCACACACCTGGACTGTAAGGACACCTATGTACGAATGTTGTTCATCGACTTCAGTTCAGCATTCAACACAATAATCCCTCAGCAGCTCATTGAGAAGCTGAGCCTACTGGGCCTGAACACCTCTCTCTGTAACTGGATCCTGGATTTCCTGACTGGGAGACCTCAGTCAGTCCAGATCGGGAACAGCATCTCCAGCACCACCACACTGAACACTGGAGCTCCTCAGGGCTGTGTGCTCAGTCCACTGCTGTTCACCTGGCTGACTCATGACTGTGCAGCA